>NW_011627726.1:3205-71614 GCF_000204515.1 Acromyrmex echinatior | reverse complement strand
TATATGATAGGACAAATAACAACACATAATGTCACGACAAAATTCTAACTGTGTAAAAGAAATACTCGAGATTCATCGTTTGGTTTTTTTGCTGTAAAACAGGTAATGATTCTATTTCTTTATATTCCGACTAGAAGATTTTAATATATACAATTTTATTTAGAATCTGGAAATTCTTGTTCTACACTTTTCTTGATATGACAATTGACGGTATTACATTACTGTATGAAGCATCTTCACATATAAAAGAACATGTTTATTTAATTACAACTCTCGACTGTTGAATTTAATGTCAACTAGATGTAACTCTGCGTTTTAAGAATATTATTGAATTACTGAAGATGGCCAGATTGTGGCCGAAACGTTTAATGTTTTAATTAATGTAATAATAATTAAATATCACAAACTATAACTTGTGCTGTGGTTTTTTATGCTCTTATTTTTTATATGTTTTTAAAATAAATTAAATCTACTGCAAAAATTAAGAGTAATATAATTCATGCTTTTTTATAATCAGCAAACGAGAATGGATTAAAATGGATTGAAATTTTTTTCTATCCGAATACGTATTTTAAATAGCAAATACTTTTTTTGGATTTTTTTGGATTTAATTGGATGCAATTGGATTGAACACTGCATTTCCTATTCAAAATTTTGAATTGAACAGTATTCACAATGCATAGAAAAAACTAATATTTACAAAAAGAAGAGCATAAAACCACAGCACAAGATGTTGTTTGTGATATTTAATATGTCATTATATTAATAAAAAATTTTTTTAGACGTTTCGACCACAATCTGGCCATCTTCAGTAAAATTAATATCAATCAAAATTTACATAAATCTGACATTAAATTCAGCCGTCAAAAATATAAATATGTATAAATGTATTCTTTCATCTTGTAAAGATACATCATAAAACGTGATTGCAGCGCCAATTATCATATTGCAAATTATGTAGAACAAGAATTTTCAGATTCTAATTTAAAAATTAAATTATCGTTAATATCTTCTAGTCAATTTTATAAGGATTCAGGAACAATTCGTTACCTGTTTTACAGACAAAATGAATATTAAGCACTTTCCTCACGCAGATGGAAATTCGTCGTGACATTGTGTATTATTATTTGTCCATATCTTCATATGTTACTGCTATTTATATGAATGTCAAAAGTTTAGATTATTCTAGAATTATTTTTAAGTGTGAGAGAGATCTTTCTTTAAAAAAGGCAAATAAACATCAGACAAACTTTCAGTATTACTTTGTTTATTAATACTACTTATTTGACTTTTTATGTATATCATTTCAGAAATTCTTCTTTTGACTAATGATTGTTCTGTATCTAAAATTCTAATATTATCCCAATCCAATTCATGCATTTCATTTACTTGGCGTGAAACCACTGACATATCGGAGGTGGATCTTCTTATGTGAACCTTCTTCATATGTTCTTTATTGGAGTTTTTAATTTCCTTTTTGTTTGGCAAATATAAGAAGACTCACAATCCAGACAATTTATCTTATAAATCACTTCACAATAATCCTCTTTATATACGATCTTTTCCTGTTTTAATAAATCTATTAAGTTTATTTATAGGTTTATAAGCAATATTAAAGCCCTGACTATGTGATAATTTGTTAAATTTTTCTGATACTTTACTTAAATATGGTATTACAAAAAACTTTTTTCTTAAATTGGAATCAGAATCGCTTTCATTATTATTCCAATCATTATTTTTATCTAAATTAATTCTATTCTCTAAAGTTTTTATTCTATTTTTGATTGTTGAAAAAATGAATTTAAGAGGATAATCATTTATTAATAGAGTGTAAGTCTGTAATATTTTTTTCAAATTTGAAATGAAAATTTCGGGATAAAAACAATATTCTGTCTAATTGCTCGATAATTACACCCCTTTATGCACTAATGGATGATTCGAATAATAATTCAGATATCTCCCTGAATTAGTTGGTTTTTTATACGTGTCGATAATTCTTCCTTCTTGTCTCAGTTAGTTTAACATCTTAGTTTAACATCTAAAAAATTTTCGTCGCCAAAGTCTAGTGTAAACCTTATCCTTTCATGATATGATAATTAAATAATTCCAGAATATTCTCAACTTTATCTTTATGCACGGACAATACAATGTCATCAACATAACGGAAATAAAAAGACGAAACAATATTATTGGTCGTGATAATTTCCTGTTCTAAATCTTGTAGAACAATATTCGCTAATACAGAGAACAATGGGGAGCCCATTGGCATGCCAAAAATCTGTTTACAAATTTTTTTGTCAAATTTAAAAAATGTAGAGTTAATTATAATCATAATTGCTTTTAAGAACTCATGGATAGGTATCGAAGTCTTATTTTCAATCAGATTCCACCTTTGTTCAATACTCTTTAATACCAAATCGGTCGGAATGTACATCGAAACCACGTCAAAAGATATAATGCTAAAATTATTATCGATTATCCTTCCATTGAGCTTATTTACAATATCAAAACTATTTTTAACATAACTAAAATTCTTTTTATTACTATTATCTATGATATCTTTTAAAAAAGTCATTAATGGATAAAAAGCACTACTTATGCAACTAACTGTTATTCTCAGCGGTTGACCTTCCTTATGAATTTTTGGCAGTTCATAGCAACTCGGGAGTTCGCCATCCGATACATACAATTTTTTATACAGATATTTTGATCAATGTACCCCTTGTTTTTCCAATTTTTTAATAAATTACTAATTTCCGTTATAATTTTGTTAGTGGGATCTTTATTTACTAAAATATGCTCTGGTCATTAAGAATGTCGTACATTTTGCTTCTGTAATTTTTGCGATTCATAATTACTTTTGTCCGCTCTGGTAATTAGAATTTCAGGATTCTCTGAGATGAATTGTTTTACTTCCTTTATATCTTCTTATACAGGTATGATATCATTTTCTACGGATTTAATGTCGCTGTTATCTATTCATTTCAAGATTTGAATTGCCTCATTCCTTATAGTTTAACAAAGTTTTACAAAAAGCTAATATTATTTTTAAATTGAAAGGCATAGAGATATGATCCATGCAATTCCTACAAATGAATAAAAATGCATTCAAGATTGAAAAGCATTCATTTTAACATTCGTGAATCAATATTTCTGAAAATCTGAATCCATTTCAATTCATTTCAATTCATTCTCATTTGCTGGGTATATTAAGATAGAGAGAATTTCTCATCGAAGAATATCGTGACGTGAGGTTAGTTCGTGAGGTTAATTCGAAAGTTAAACGAGATTAAACGAGATTAGAAAAATAAAAATGTATACAATTCGTACTTATGAATATTCTTATGATTACATGAGAATAAATTAATCAAAAATAATATCTTTGTGAACAGAAACGTTAGAAACGCGAGTCACGCAACAATATCAATAATATCATTAATCATTAACGCTTGCGAATGCGAACTTTACCTTGGACCTTGCCCTGCGATTGTTGATATTATTATTTATCAACTATTATATTATTATACTTTGATTGATCAGTATGATCAGCTACGTAGTATGTCAGCACGCGCTGTTACGCCGTTCAAAAATTAAGAATATCACAACTACTACAACAATCACGGGGGCGCCAATATAGGCTATATAGGGCAGGGTTGCCAACTGCGTTAAGAAACTTTACCTGGGTGTATCTAGATATCATTTTATCCTTGTTTAACATTCGGTGAGCAGCAGGGATGAAATGATATTACAGAATATATCTTGAATTAAATTTCCGAATTCAGCTCTACGCCTCGAAGATTGATCTTTTATTAAATGAATCGATCTACCTTAAAATCGGATCCTCGCGAATCGATTAAAAAAAATCGATCTTTTAGAAGATCGAATCGAGATCGCACAGCCCTATGAAGTGATTAATTTGTGAGCAGAATGTGGAGAAACTAAAGAACATAAAATCTATTCATTATTTTAGTTCAAACTCTCCATACCCAATTGTTTGTACAAAATTGAAATCATTGTGCCATGTGATATGCCTGTAGCCTCAACAAGTTCACGCACTTTCACTCGTCGATTAGTCAAAACAATATCGTGGACTTTATCAATAATTTCTGGCGTAGCAGCCTTAATTGGACGTCCCGAACGAGGTGCATCACATGTGGATGAACGACGTTTAAATTCATTCACCCAATTATATACAGTCGGAAACGCTGGTGCAGATGTGCTATGAACATTATCCAATGTTCATCGGCTTTGATTTCTTTCGGTTAAACCTTTCATATGTAGATGTTTGATCACTGCACGAAACTCTTTTTTTTCATTTTGCAAAAAATATAAAGGTTGTTCGCTTTAATCATCTACAGAAATGAAACTACGCGATGAATTCCGCTCAAAATTTGACAGTAATTAGCTGAAAGATGCTACTTGTCAAAAAGTAATATGACATAACACTGCGAGTGTCCTCTGACAGATTTTCTAAGAACATATTGACTTGTCCTCGTAGCATTTGATCGGATGTAAAGAACACAATTTTTTATCGCATTAAAATGTATCGGGTTTTGTACCAAAAAAAAGCATTTGCGGGAAGCATTACTTTTCTGTTTTAATTTCAAAAAATCTGCTGCTGAAAGTCATCGTTTGCTAGTGGAGGCTTATGACAAGCATGCTCTATCTGAAACATCTTGCAGAAGTTGGTTTAGAACATTCAAAAACAATGATTTTGACATGAATGTCAAATAACGGCCTGGTCAGCCAAAAATGTTTGAAGATGGATTGAAGGTATTACTTCAAGAAGATCCATGTCAGACGTTCAAAGAGTTGTCGGAAATATTAAATGTCGATAAGTCGATAACTGTTTGCAAACGTTTAAAAGCAATGAGAATGATCCAGAAGTTAGAAAAATAGGTCTCACATGAATTGAGAGAAAGACATTGCGAAATGTTTAGCCATTTATGAATAGCTGCTTCAAAGACAAAAATGGAAGTCATTTTTGTATCAAATTATGATTGGTGATGAAAAATGGATTACGACAATCCTAAGCGCAAGAAATCATGGATAAAAACCATCAATATCAGGATATTCATGGAAAAAAGATCATGCTGTGCATTTTGTGGGATCAAGTGTAATGTACTATGAACTGCTGCAACTGAGTCAAACCATCAATGCTGATACATCACTATCGATGTCAATTACTCAATTTGAATCGAGCATTCAAAGAAAAACACTCACAATACGCCAAAAGACATGACAAAGTTATTCTTCTTCATGACAAGATCACATGTTGTAGAACCAATGAAGAAAATTTTAGAGGCATTTGGATAGGATGTCTTACCACTCGTTCTAGTTCACCAAATGTTTCTCCTTCAGATTATCATTTGTATCAGTCGATGCAGCATGGTCTTTCTGAACATCACTTCAGTTATTTCGAAGACATGACTTGATGATTGGATTGTCTCGAAAGAATCTGAATTTCTTTCCGCGGAATCCATTTTTTTTAAACTCGAAAACTGGAAAAAGGTTGTAGCTTTTGGATAACATTGTGAATAAAATATCAAGCACTTTTTTTAAATAACATAAAATAAACATGAGTTTTTGTAACAAAAATCAGCGAAAATTAATTCAAGCACCTATGAGTACTACGATAATTTGCTGATATTAGATTTAATTAAAGTAAATAAACTTATGCCAAGAAATCAAATTGAATATAAATCAAAAGTATTTATAAACTTCAAAGTTCCTAGAGTACTTGTTTGACTACTAAGATCCATTCTAGAAAAATCCTATTGGAAAGCTTGAGAATTGGTATAATAATAAATAGTAATCAAAAAAGCAGTAGGCGTAATTGCGTAGTATCAAATATTAAATTAACTATTTTACTATGTTACAATAATTTAAACATTCTGAACATTCCGGTTCATATTTGGACCACCTTTGAACTGTTGTATAATCATTGTATAATTTTATGATGACGTCTGTGAACAGATGAGAATCTTCCTCGATAAATTTGTTCATCATTGTAGTTTATAGGTTGATTGATATCCTCAATCTATAATATATTTATTAAACTGTTATTAATGAAAATCAAAAGAAAATCTGACTGACTCAACTCAACTGGCAAAATCACGAACATGATGTAATTATAAAGAATATTTGATTAATCACTGTCAACTTAAATATAAAAAGAAGCGACGTACATTATACATAAAAATCGTTAACAAAATAAAACAGTTGCAATGACATTGCAGTCAGTATAAAAAAGAAAAAAAAACAAATATATTACAATTTACTGAGAATTTCTATATAGCCATTGTTTAAGTCATCCGTGTCAGTTTTTATGATAATATCATTTGATTGATTATTTGTATATATCATTTAGGCCAATAAACGTTTATTACAATGTTTCTCTACATTCAGAAATTTCACATTTGCCCAATCGAATTCATTATGCATCCTTTAGTTTGTAATAACTAATTGAGTCGTAGTATTTCTACGAATATGACTATGATGATTTGAAAGTCTGGTTTTCAATTTTCTCCCGTCAACATATGATACATCGCAGTTAATTCTATAAACATCTTTTTTTTGTAAAATTGGTAATGAATCTTTATGTACTTTAATAAAGATACTGAGTTTATTTATACTGTAATATGATATATCGTGTGTCACATCATTGAAAATGTTATTAAATTTTTGTGAAAACCCTGAATGTATGGTATGGTAAATTTTTTTCCATTTTTTCTTGCTGTCGTTCTGTGCGATTATATTAGATCCATTATCCTTATTACTTTTGTAAATTAATTTCTTAATCCTCTCAGTTATTGTTTTGAAAATGTAATCCAAAGGATAGTCATTTTGTAATAAAATATGAATAATGAATTAAATGTTTTTTTTTTGTGAAAGATAGGATGCGGAAGAAGAAATGTTTTGTCAATCAAATTTGTTATAATACAATAATAAGAATAACAATTATTGAAGGACTCCTTGATATTAAACAATATAAAGACTAGAATGTAAGGAGAAGTAGGAGTCAACGCGGTACTCGATACACAATAAAATAAAAATGTTTATATGTCTATTTTTAATATAAAAGTATAAAAATATAAAAAAATCGTAATATACTCGTATAGAATCGTAAGATATTTTATTCTCTGAGACATAGTATTAAAAATAAGTTAAAGAGGATAGTCATTATTTAATAAAATATTGATGATAAGGTTAAAATTTTTGTGATCAAATTTTAGATTAGAAAAGAACACTTTGTCAACCATGCCAATGATCACGCCTTTTTTCTGTGAAAAAGACGTTTAGATAAAAAATTTGGTATGTAGTGATTATCCTCTTGAATTTATTTTTAATACTATGTGTCAGAGAATAAAATATCTTATAAAAAATAATAACAAAGGTAACAAAAAAAATGTGACATCTAACAATAAAATTTGATTTACGATCCCCTTTGTTAACAATATTTGAAATAAATTTAAGAAGATTATTAACAATACGGTATCCAAAATTGCATTTTATAGTATCAGTAAATCTCGCAGTCTAATTAAAGTGCAGAAAGATCCTTAACCAATTAGTGCACAGAAACGTCGTATATAAGATATAAGATTGCTTGCAAAGATTGTGAGGTTTTTTTATGTAGGACAAACTAGTCGTCAACTGCATTTTTGTAGACGCATTTTTGAACGCCGAAATCATATTAGAAGAAAGATGTCTTCTTATTCGGTCATTACAGACCACAGATTGCAATTTGACCATGAATTCGATTGGGACAGGGTGCAAATTTTGGATATAGAAAGGAATTACAACAAAAGATTAACGTCTGGATGTTGCATATAAAAACACAGAAAAGGAGTTTAAACAGATACTGAATGTTTAGACAATGCCTATACGTCGATACTGAATGTTTAGACAATGCCTATACAATTCTGAATACTATTTAAAGTTCCTGGCTAGACTCGCGGCGGCCATGTTGGAATCGTGACGTCAGAAGCAAAGAATAACACGTTAATTTATGTTGCATGCCATTTTTAAATAAAGACAATTTGAATGAAACGACGAGATCACTTTAAAATACTTGTAAAAATCGATAAAAACTTTTCCTCCTTTGACAGTAAATGGTCATAAAAGGTACGTAAAATGAGTCTATATTCGAGCAGAAACATACGGTCCGGCAGCTGTTGAAATGAGTAAAATATATGCTTTTACATACAAAATTCCAAGATAATTTTAGTTTTCATCGATAATTACTTTGATAAGTATGAGACAAGTCATATTTTCACAATAAGCAAATAATAAGGAAATGGCATGCAACATAAATTTCGTTAATAAAAACATCACGCCTATAAATTCAGCCATTTATCGTGATGCGGCGCTATAACACACATTCAAGCACGAGTCCATATCTGTGTGCTCGCCTGCGGCGCGTTGAGAGTGAACGAGACAGCGAGCTCCTTCTCGCACTAGTCGCTTGTTTCAAGTGACCGAAAATGCTTTCTCAGCAATATCGGCCGCTCGGCAGCCATAGACATCAATAAGGGGCAGAGGACATTCTAAATAACATATAAGTTTTAATAAATTATAGTAATAGTGTACCCTTCTCATTAATCCAGAATAGTATAATCATGTTAAAACGTAATAGTTTATGAGATATTTATTTATAATTTTTCATGCGCATTTTACAGTATACCCATTCTTCATAAACTCCAGTAGCCAGAATAGTTCAGTAGAAGTATTAGGTGTTGGAATTAATTCGTAGCGTTTTACAAGTGATGGGAAGTACTTTCATTAATGTATTTTTTAATGCTCATGTGAAATAAATAACATTCTTTCATTAAAAACGCTACGAATTAATTCCAACACCTAATAGAATTTTAACGGAAAGAAATTATAAACTAGCATTTCTTTTCACGAAAGACTCGAAAGGCCATCAGAAAAGAAATGTGTATGTTTGAGACTCAAGACTTGGAAAGAAAATATGCGAAAAAAAAATTTGGTATAAAAAATGTAGATATTCGAAATAACTACAAAATGAGACATGGAACATTAAAATTATCGATTTATTAGTTCAATAGAAAAAAAATACTGAAAAAGGCCTTTTTTTTCACTCGCTCTCTGTTCATTGAGATTTAAACACTTTGAAATTTGCGTAAAATGTAGCAGTTGTAATGACGAACAAATCTAACCCTGAACAAGCCTGAAATGTTCATTAGTTTGCAAGAAGCCATTTGTTCACTAAAAACTTATGTGCGAAAAACTTAATTTCTTCATTTTTGAGCAGTCGCGCAGCAATTTACAGAGATGATTTTTTTTCTTTAAGAATTGCGCTATCACGTACACTTAATAACAAAATTACGAAATAACAATTTATAACGATTATAAAACGACTTTAAACAATGAATATAATTCCGTATAGAAAAATGGAAATAATTCCGTTAATATAAATCATATCAATAGCCGTATGAAGCATTCGACATCTGACATTTTTCTACGAATTTTAAAAAAAAAGATTACTCTCCGATTATTAGGAGCCGAGATAACAATTTTTCAAAAAATCACTATGGCTCTAATTTTTAAGATTAAGAGTTCTGGCACCAATTTGTCAAGAAAGAATTGAATTTACTGTTAAAAAAATTCTCAAACTTTTTGCCGAAAAAGTTTGTTTAAAACCATTGGAAAGTTGAAGAACGCGAGCGAGGCAGTCCCCGACGAAAATGAGAAGTTTTATAAGTGTTTGTTTGACAATTACATAAGCATTTGCAGGAATTCGTTGAGAATTCAGAAACGGTTAATAGAGTGTTCATAAAATGGAAATTGCAATGCTGTAACGTTTGGAAGGCATTTTCTGAGAAAATAAGAAATTTCATGAATGTTTGTTTAATGTTTACATGAGCGTTTGCAGGAATTTGTTGAGAATTTAGAAACGGCCAGTAGAGTATTCGTAAAACGGAAATTGCAACACTGCAGCATTTGGAAGGCATTTTCTGAAAATAAGAATGTTTCCTGAATATTTGTTTGATGTTTACATGAATGTTCAGTTCAAGTGTTGAGCTGAACGCATACATTTTATTAAAGAAAAAAGTATTAAATTTTTTATTAAAAAGTCTCATCATATCGCCTTTTATCTTACTTGATGTGGTTTTTTAAATGCGAGAAATTAAATTTCATTGTGTCCCTCTAGTGGCCACGTCGTGCACTACTTGAAAATCGGATATGTAAAAGAATGTTTGCTAAACGGAAGAAAAACGCTTGTGTTATGGAGTTGAGAAAAACGTTTTTTGGGCGTTTTTAAGCCGTTTGCGTAAAAGCCTTACAAAATGTTTACTGAGATTCAATAATTCGCCACATTACACAACAGCGTTTGTTGAATAGAAGAAAAATGTTTGCAAAGACGCCTATGTATCGAAAATGGAGGAGATTCTTTCAGACACTAATACTTATGAAATTGTTAATAAAGATCCAAGTAAAAAGTTGATTCAGGACTTACGTTGCTGATGAGATGGAAGCGTGATCGGTTTATTGACGGACAAACATATCGGAGATTGCTTACAACTGATGATGTTATACCTAGAGCTTACGGTTTGACCAAAATACATAAAGACGGCAATCTATTGAGAGTGATTGTATCCTCTATTAACAATCTACTATTATATATTATCTTTCTTTTTTTTTTATATAATATAATTAATGATTAATAGCATACCAAAAACTCCTAGTCACATTAAAAACAGTTTCTATTTAATTGAGAAATTAAATAGCATAGCATATTTTGATTCTCAATATGTTTTGCCTTCGTTAGATGTAGTATCTCTTTTTACTAATATTCCTGTTGATCTAACATTAAATAGCATCGATAGGAGATCGATAGGTTTATATTTCAACGAAGACATTTCTAAAAACGAATTCACCATTGCAGTTAAATTTATTCTAGATTCAACTTTTTTGCTTTTAATAATAAAACCTATAAACAAATATTTGATACTGCAATGGATTCACCGTTATCACCGATAATGGCTAACATTGTAATGCAAGATCTAGAAGAAATAGCAATCAATAAGTTATTAGCACAACCATTGTTTTATTTTAGATATGTGGATGATATCATTTTTGCATTTCCATCTGATACTATCAATGACGCTTTAAACATTTTTAATTCTTTACATATGAGATTGCAGTTTACTTTGGAGGTTGGTACGGGTGGCAAATTGAATTTTCTTGATACAATGCTTGTTATAGATGATCAGAGAATTATATTTGACATTTATCATAAAAAGACGTCCTCGGGAAGATTCCTTAATTTCCATTCAAATCATTCTCTTTGCCATAAAAAAAGCACTATCATCAGCTTCATAGACAAAATTATCATCTTATCACATCCACGGTTCCAACAAAAAAATTTGATAGACGTATATATACTAAAGTTCCATATAATAAATATATTACACGTAATCCATAAATTAAAGACAAATATATCATGATTCCTTACATCAAATCCATTTCTGAAAGCTTCCTTTCTATTTTCATTGCAAACTAGTCTTTTCTATCCCTAACACATTAAAAGGTCTTATTAAAAAAGATAAAGATAAGTTAGATTTTCTAACCAGAATGTGGTCTATAAGATTTCCTGTGACGATTGTGAAACGAGCTATGTTGGTCAGACAAAAAGAAAATTAAGTACAAGGTTACACGAACACGATTATCTCTGATATTAAAAAGAATACTGGTTCTCCTACTGTTATAACTGATCATCGTATCAATTTCGACCACAATTTTAGATGGAACGAAGTGAAAATTTTGGATTGCGAGTCTTCGTTTAATAAGAGATTAGTATCTGAAATGATTCACATCGAAAGACAGAAACAAGGTCTTAATAAAAAGAATGATACTGAATCGTTACTGGAAACATACTCACAGATTATTCAATCTCTTTCTCTTTTTTAACAGCATTCTTCCTCTTTTTACATCCCCGCTCCCCACTTTCTCTTCCCTCTACTTTATTTTTTCCCTCTTACATTCTCTTCTAGTTTACCACTTCAACTTTCTTGTCTTAATATGTGGATGTTATATTGTCTCTGAGTATCTTAGGGTAATGACTATAATTTCTATCTCATCGCAATGCCTAAGAATAGACGACATTTATATTATATTGACACACAATAGAAGGTATTTATTCTCATTCGATTTAGTTGTTACTAAATTAAACATATATAATTTACTGTTCATCACACAATTGCAATTCGTTTTAATGACTTTAATGTACATTTCGCATAATATTAGATTACTTTTTTATTTTTATTTGTATTCCTTGCTTCTTAGCTTGTATTTTTCTTATTAGATTTGATTACTTATTCCGATAGATTTGATTACAATTTTATATATATTTGTATTTTTTAACAGAAACAAGTTATGTGCGAGAGCGCACCGCGCGGAAAAATTCGAGTGAGAGTTCGGCGCACGGCTGGTATGATGCACGACAGTAAAATCAACTCAGTTTCTTTGTAATTTAACAAAAGAATTTCTTTAATATATTCAGTTACAAAGTCAAAAGATATAATTAATTAAATATTAGATTAACAGAATATTAAATGCGGTCACCTTTTCCAAATTGAGTTTGGAATCGCGGTGATGGAAAATCTCGGCGATTTTTCTCGGCACTTCTCGAAAGATTCGGTTTATAGCGATTTCACTAAACGGTTAGCACGGCGATTTTACGAAGCGAGATTATGACTCTAAGAACTCTAAGAACTTTTTGGAAGTAAGAAGGAGGACGGCGAGATCGAAGCATTTATTGCTTTCGGCCTGAGCTTTCCCTTTTGGGAAAAATCCAATAAAATTTTGCCACAATCGTAATTATTACGTGGCATTAGGTGTACAGAATTGATTGGCGCTTTGAATTCTTTTCTAGCGACGTTCAACGTAACAGTCATGCGCGGCAGAAAATCCGTGCGTGGGATTGGTGACAGCGCGTGACGTATTCGTCGGAGCGCGGCGCTCGCGTGCGCGAATTGAATCGTTCTAGAACTTTCGATTGTCCGTTGCCGGTAACGACAGCTTGTTTGCGTGTAACGAATTGTTTTTAAAAAGAACAAAGAACGACGAATTCGATGATTTTAATGAGGATTAAGATCATGCTCGAGATGAAATCACGAGCTCAATTTATGCATGCGTTCAATGACAATTAATGTCGGTCGACTGAAAGAATTCTTGCTTTTCTTTCGAATTACCGATCTCGAACAAGTTATGTTTGTCTATAATCTATATACACAATCAAGAGGAATACATGGTTTTCGATTACAACATTCCTGTAACATTTATTTTAAATTAAGCGAGTTTGATTATCAATGATGCGATCGAGAGCGAACTTTGATTTTTCTTAACTATGTAATATTTCCACCGTTTTTGTTTACATTGATAATGATCCAGGAATTGAAACATTTGTTTTGTTTTGTTTGTTACCGGCTAATTAAAGTTTATATTTTAACTTGATATGTTTTATTTATTAACGGTTTAAAAATTTTTATTTTATAACGATTGTTTTAGCCTTTCTGTTTTTTAAAAATGTTTGTCTCGGTATTGAGAAAAGCGTTTGCTAAATGTTTGAAAAATCTAACAGTAAACTCTCTGCACGAAGGCGCATCCGCGTTTACTGAGCATCCTTTGGAAAGCGTTACTTTAGCATTACAGAATTTTCATGAAACGATATATACTGCATTTTATAAGCGTTCTGAAGTGTTTAAAGTGTTTAAAACCCAATAGTGTTCTGTAAGCGTTCTTATAAAGTTCGAAAATATATAAACTCTTAGAAAATCGTCATCGAAATGTTGTCAACGTTTTATAAAGTTTCGTATTTTTGCCAGGGGTACGCCGGGCGGAGTGAGGGAAGTTGGCGCGCAGTTGAATGGGGAAGATCGGGCCGCTCGGCGATTCACGTGTATTTGATTTCGTGCGTTAAAATTTGCTAAATTTACATTTTCTCAGCAATAAATTGACGTGGAAACATGACACTTTTTTAAAAATCTAGAGTAGTGTTTGATGATATAAACAAATAGCTTAATCAAATGTTTTGCAAAGTAATTGTAACCATAACATTATTAGTTTTTTATTTCTCAAATTTTAATTTTTCGGTTTATTATTAAAACTCATTCACGTTTGAGTATGGAGTGCACGTCTGATTAACAAATTTAAGTCACATTAATTGTTTATTTAATATGCTGTAAAAAATGTCCAACTGGACAATTAAATGTACGGAATTATGAGTACAAAATTGTTTTTGCAAATACAAATATGACATATGTAAACAAATAATTAATAAGTAATTTGCGAAATGTTAGCGTAACGTGATTTTTTAGTAATAAATCGAAAAAATAAAAATTCAAGAAACAACAAAAAATTTTATAGTTACAATTCGAGATTTTTTTAACAGCAAATTCAATTCTTCCTTGACAAATTAGTGCCAGACGGAACTCTTAATCTTAAAAATTATAGTGATTTTTTTGAAAAAAATTTATTATCTCGGTTCCTAATAATTGGAAGGTAATTTTTTTTTTAATTCATAGAAAAATGTCAGATGTCGAATGTTTCACATGGCTATTTGATATGATGTATATTAGCAGAATTATTTTCATTTTTTTTTATACGGAAAAAGATACCTACTTTTTAAAATCGTTTTATAATAGATTAATTGCAAAAAATCGTTTTGTTATTAAGTGTATGATAGTACAACTCTTGAAGAAGAAAAATAACTCTGTAAATTGTTGTGCGACTACTCAAAGTTGAAGAAATTAAGATTTCCGCAGATAGGTTTTTAATGAACAAATGGCTTCCTGCAAAAACTAATGAACATTTCAGACTCGTTCAGGATTAGATTTCTTCGTCTTTATGAGGCTACATTTTATGAGAATTTCTCAAAGCTTTGCGTTTAAATCTCAATGAACATCAAACGAGTGAAAAAAGAAGTCTTTCTCGATATTCTTTATTTTTTTTTTCTACTGAACTAATAGATCGAGTTTAATATTCCACGTCTCATTTTGTAGGTATTTCGAATATCTACATTTTTTATACCGAATTTTTTTCCATCAATTTCTTTTGTTTTATAAGTGAAAAATGTGTTTTTTGCAACTATTCAATTTTTTTCGTATATTTTCTTTACAAGTCTCAAACATACGCATTTTTTTTCTGATGACCTTTTGAAACTTTTGTGAAAAGAAATGCTAGTTTGTAATCTTTTTTCGGTAAAATTCTACTTCTACTATTTTTGCTACTCGAGTTTATAAAAGAGGAATATACTACATATTGTGCATGAAAAATTGTAAAGAATTCAATCGTAAATTGTTGCGTTTTAACATGATTTATACTATCGATAGTCATCTACATCGATTAATGAGAGTGGTACACTATTACTATAATTTATTAAAACTTATACATGTTATTTAGAATGTCCCCTGCTCCTTATTGATGCCTATGGCCGCCGAGCGGCCGAGATTGCTGAGAAAATATTTACGGTTGCTTGAAACAAGTGACTAGTGTGAGAAGGAACTCGCTGTCTCGTTCACTCTCGGCGCGGCGCAGGCGAGCATACGGACATGGGCTCATGCTTAAATGTGTGACTACCGGTGTTCGCTAAACCGCCGTCTGATTTTGTGTTGCCATCGTCAACGCCGAATTCTTGGCTGAATAGTCAGGAGTCTTAAAAATTAATGTTTACCATTATACTTTCGATAGTTTCGGGTCAGCGTATCGACTGTAACATGCTATTTGTCTCCATATAACCGAAGAGTGAACAACTGTTACATTTTGTTCTTTTTATTTGACGAAAAAATTATTTGGATCACTCTTATTATTTCTTCTAATTGTAAAAATTAATATTATATTCTACTGTATATGTTCGCACAAATTGCACCAATTTGGTGAGTGTCAATCTGCTTTCTCCTTGTTGGTTCTTTTTAAAATTAATATCACATATCTGTGACATTCTCATTCTTATTATAGCTTTACTTTATAAAAATTCTTGTTTCCTTCTGGCCTGTAAACTGGAATGAAGTTAAGGAACCTCTTTGTGATGTTGGATGTTTGGCACCATGGGTGATGCACTATTTGTGCTGAATTAGAATTATATTAATACTGTTGAGAATGACTTGAAGTAAGTCGAAACGCGAACAGATTTTATACGATTTTTTAAATATTTTTATACCTTTATATTAAAAATAGACATATAAACATTTTCATTATTGTGTTTGCACACCGAATACCGCGCTGACTTCTACTTCCCCTTACATTCTAGTTTTTATATCGTTTAATATCAAGAAGTTCTTCAATATTAATTGTTATTCTTATTATTGTATTATAACGAATTTAATTGGCAAAGTATTTATTCTTTCGCATCCTATCTTTCACAAAAAATACATTAAATTCATTATTTATATTTTACTACAAAATGACTATTCTTTGGATTACATTTTCAAAACAATAACTGAAAGGATTAAGAAATTAATTTACAAAAGTAATACGGATAATGGATCTAACATAATTGGACAAAACGACAGCAAGAAAAAATGGTTTACTGTACCATTCATTCAGGGTTTTCATAAAAATTTAATAACATTTTCAATGATGTGACACACGATATATCGTATTACAGTATAAATAAACTCAGTATCTTTATTAAAGTATATAAAAATTCATTACCAATTTTATAAAAAAAAGATGTCGTTTATAGAATCAATTGCGATGTATCATATGTTGGCAAAACGAGAGAAAATTGAAAACCAGACTCTCAGATCATCGTAGTCATATTCGTAGAAATACTACGACTCGATTAGTTATTACAAACCATAGGATGCATAGTGAATTCGATTCGGAAAAAGTGAAATTTTTGGATGTAGAGAAACATTCAATAACCGTTTATTGGCCTAAATGATATATGATATATAAACAACTATTTAATCAAATGGTATTATCATAAAAACTGACACGAATGGCTTAAACAATGCTTACATAGAAATTATCAATAAATTGTAATATATTTGTTCTTTTTTTTATATTGACCGCAATGTCACTGCGACAGTTACTGTTTTATTTTGTTAATGATTTTTGTCTTATGTACAATGTACGTCGATTTTTTTTTATATCCAAGTTGACAGTGATTAATCAAATATTTTTTTATAATTACATCATGTTCGTAGTTTCGTCGGTTGAGTTCAGTCAGTAAAATTTTCTTTTGATTTTCATTAATAATAATTTAACAAAAATATTATAGATTGAGGCTTTCAGTTATCAATCAACCTATAAACTACAATAGTGAACAAATTTATCAAGGAAGACTCTCATCTGATCACAGACGTCACCATAAAATTATACAATGATACAACATTTCAAAGGTGGTCCAAATATGAGTCGAAACGTTCAGGATTTAAATTATTGTAACATAGTATGTACGATAAATAATTTTAACATTTGAGACTGCGCAATTACATTTAGCGACGACTTTCTAAATATAAGAAGTATATTAATTTATTGCTTTTTATTGTAATTTATTAATGAGAGATTTTTGGCTTCTATGTTTTTTCTAGTCTTATACTTTTAAATGGAATTTTTGAACAACAATTGTAATCACGGGATCTTGCTAGTGAAAGCAATGCATATTTTATTAACAGACAATATTTTAATCGTATAGTATGTTAAATTTTATTGTTTCTCCATAAGGGGATGCTGGAGCGAAGGCTGAATTTAATCAAGGTCGATATTACAGGTATTCATTTCCAATGTATAAGAAGCTTACGCCCTTTAAATTAATATGATCTTGCAGGAAATTCGATCGATTAATTATCGATATTTTTTTTTCGTTTGCTACATTATCATCTTAGCAGTAAAACATGTATTATGAAAACATGTATGCTCGGTTCCACAAATATAAGATTTATTTTATTTTGGAAAATTGTCCAATTTTAGAATTGAGAAACAAATGAACCGGAATTGAAGTTAATCTTATATTTGTGGAATCTGGCTTTGAAAAAACAGTTATAGTATGTACACATGCAATGTAGGCCGCATTCCAATATATATCAATATATATTAATCCAATATATACTAATATTTAACATCTGTAATATATATAAAGTACAGACTAATAGTTACCGACTAATAGTTATCGATACGAAGCACTTTTTCTTTGCGTCTAATGCTATTTTAAGTTCCAATAATATATTATCAATAAATGAATACAACATTGCATATACATAATGTAACTTTTTTTGCTCTGTCCAATAAAAAGAGATAGACACTTATAATACTTACATTACTAACATGTCGACTTATATATCCAATATAGAAAATTGTATGTATATTATACTATGTGAACACACATTCACATACATGCACGCATTATATAAACAGATAAAAGTTACTCATGTTGAAATAATAATGCAGATATTATTTATTTATACGCAATATTAGAATTTTAAGTACGTACATTGCATAATGTGTGTATTCACATCGCACAAACATAACATTTATAATTCTAACATTGTTGTAACATATAAAATATAATATATAAAAAAACATTAGTGAATATAAATTATAATTATATTTTATACGTATTATAATGTACATACAGGGTTGGTCATATTCGACGGAAAGATGTTTTTTTTTCAATCATGGGAAAGAGATGTTAGATCGAGTAACGACGTTTCCCATGATTGAAAAAAAAAAACATCTTTCCGTCGAATATGGCCAACCCTGTATACACAATAATATATCCAAAATATAATTTTCATATTACATATATCATTAATTAACATACTATATGCAATAATAGAATAATATTTTGTGTCATTGTGTGTGTACATACATTATAACACACATAAAATGCAATTGTAATTCGTATTCATGAATATAACATGTATTAGCTATACATAGATATATTACATATATAATATACGTAGCTACTCCATTTTTTTGATACGTTTAATGAAAAGATGTAGAAGTTACTCATGTTAAAATATATAGATATTAGTGGTGTGTACTTAAATATAATACACATATAGACAATATTATATAATATTGTATACGAGGTCTGTCCTAAAAGTATCCGACCTGCATTTATATCTTCGCGCCAAAGTGTTCTAGCGACCTCTACCGGGCAGGCACGTCAATAGTAGGACCTTATGAACTTATCGGTTGGTCGCCGACACTAGTAGGACATATAGTTCATACGCAGTGTTTGTTTACAGTGTCTTTTTCACGTTCGTCGGATTTTTAAGTAGCTAAAAATGACCGAAAAAGTTGAGCAACGAATTTGCATCAAGTTTTGCTTTAAACTTGAAAAAACTTGTGCAGAAATTGAAATGTTGCAAAAGGCCTTTGGCGAGTGTATGGGCAAAACACAAATAAAAGAGTGGTATAAGCGGTTTAAAAATGGCCGCAAAGTCGGAGCAAAATCAAGTTGATTGTTTTTTTCGATTATGAAGGCGTCGTGCATCACGAATATGCTCCTGCAGGTCAGACGATCAACAAAGAGTACTACGTTGAAATTTTGAAAAGATTGCGTGATGCAATTAGAAGAAAACGACCGCACTTTTGGCAAACCAGTGACTGGCTTCTTCACCACGACAATGCTCCAGAGCATGCATCAAACCTTGTGCAGCAGTATTTATCAAAACACAGTGTTGTACAGCTTCGCCAGCCTTCGTACAGTCCCGACGTAGCTCCTTGCGACTTTTGGCTATTTCCTCGATTGAAAATGCCGCTTAAAGGACATCGATTCGACGACAAGAAGACTGTTGAAACCAATGCGACGAATGCACTAAAGGCGATTCCAATAACTGACTTTCAAGACTGCTTTGGGAAGTGGAAGCATCGATATGAGCGTGTTGTTCAATCAAATGGGGACTACTTCGAAGGATGCCACCAACCGGATGACGAAGAATAAGCCAAGCGCCGAAAAATGGAGGTAGGTCGGATACTTTTGGGACAGACCTCGTATATGTATACTATAATGTGTGAATAAACACACGTTACAAATAGAAGTTATTAATGCTAAGCTATTTATGCATTCCCTATGTTTAAGTATGCAATATTAAAATTGTATGTATACATATATAATATAAGGTGTATATATGTACACATAAAGTTTAATTGCAATGTTTTGTATAAATAAATATAGGAAATATCTGCATGAATACCTCAGTATAAATTACTTCTAGCTCTAATTTGTATAGATATTCACACATCATAATACACACACACATGCAATAGTCTAATATTGAAAAAAACAATTGTATAAGAGATTTAAATCTATAAAATATAACATATAGCTAACATATAGCTAACATAAATCAAGGCAATATAGAGATATAACGAAAAATTCACATATCCAAAAAGATTGTGTTATTCACAAATTGCCAAAGATGAAGTGATGTAAAATTTTAGTAGATAGATTTGTATAAATGTAATTTTGTGATCAATTATATATCCAAGCTTCTTGGCTTGCTCTCTATTTACTTTTACATCACTTCATCTCTGGCAATTTGCGAGTGACAATCTTTTTGTATTTGTCTTTTCGTAATATATCTGTATTGCTGAAGAGGACTTCAAAGTAAGTTGAAATGTACAAAATAAAGAAGACATCATTTATCAGAGAATTCGTAATTTGATTTTTTTTTTGTAAGATGTTACGTCTAATCATCTGCGTTTGACTCTCATTAGTTTTGATTTACCTTAGTTGTATGTATATTCTGATATTGAAAATATAAAAGCATAGATCACTAATATCCGTATATTTGATCATAAAAAACATATCTCTTTTTATTAAACGTAGAAAAAAGAGGACATATTTTGTTATACGTAACAAAAAGAGATGAAGCAGCTACACGTATGTAAATATGAATTACAAATATATTTTATGTAATGTGTGTACATCATAATGCACATAAATTATAATTCTAATTCACTATTGTGTCTATATCATATCATGAAAAGCTAAGTATGAGTAACTTCTGTCTCTTCTTATTATGGGCCTTCTATAATAAGCCATTAGTTATCATTAAGTAATCAGTAAATCAGAAGTCAGAAGCTAAAAATTGACCAATCACAATCGTCAATTTTTAGCATCTGACTTCTAATTTATGACTGATTTATAGCTTATTATTGTAAAAGACTCATTAAACATAATGAAAAGAGGTGGAATAGCTACATATGTATGTGTAATGTATTTATGTACTGACAATACATGTTACATCTTAAGTTAAAATGCCATTGCGAACAAAGGAAAAAGTGCTATTATACTACACATATACATGTATTTTAAATACATATTTGCATTCGAAGATATATCTATGTCACAGTCAAAGTGACAATTTAGTAAAAATATATTTATTGTAACTTGCTGTTAATCAACGTGTACATTGACCTATAAGTGTACATAGCTTGATCAAAAAGTTTCCGGAAGAGACCACCAGGTGATGCTCTGAGTCAGCTGATTTGAGTTCTTTTTTTTGGCTAGGTTGCCACATCTATCATTGACATTTCCATCAAATTTTATCGCCATAGCTTGACATTTGTAAAAATTACGCCGTCTTGAGTACATCTACCTCTGCGCGTGTTTTCGATTTTTTACAGTTTTAAAAATGGAGTTGAATTTGCAACAACGAGTTTGTATTAAATTTTGCGTTAAAAATGGATTCAATGGTGCGAAAACCTTGGAAATGTTGGGAAACTGTTTCGGCAGTGATGTTCTAAAGAAAACAACCGTTTACGAGTGGCATGAACGCTTCAGAAGTGGTCGTGAATCGGTCGAGGATAACGAACGCAGTGGCAGACCGTCGACATCGAAAACCGACGAAAACATCAATAAAGTGAGAAATGTTGACCAATAACCGCAAATTAACTATCAGAGAGCTGGCAGAGGACTTAAACATTGCTTATGGATCCGTTCAGGACATTGTAGTTAATGATTTGGGTTTGCGCCGTGTTGCTGCAAAGTTGGTCCCGAAGGAACTGAATTTCATGCAAAAAAGGGACCGCGTTGACATCACCAAAGACATGATTTCCAAGACTGAAGCCGACCCAACATTCAAACGCATCATTACTGGAGACGAGACGTGGGTTTATGAGTACGACACGCAATCCAGACATCAAGCGAGTGAATGGAGAGCTCCAAATGAGCCAAGACCAAAAAAACCACGTCGTTTTCAGTCGAAAAAGAAAGCGATGCTCACGGTTTTCATGGATTACAACGATATTGTACATCACGAATTTTTGTCAGAAGGTCAGACAGTTAATAAGGATTATTTGGGCGCTATGAGACGTTTGCGTGAAGCAATTCGCCAAAAAAGAAAGGATTTGTGGGTAAACAACTCGTGGATTTTGCACCATGATAACGCACCGTCGCACAGTGCCATCATTATCTGTGAATTTTTGGTCAAGAACAAAACGAATACCATCCAACAGCCATCGAATTCACCCGATATGGCTTCCTGCGATTTTTTTCTGTTCGATCGAGTCAAAAAATCACTGCGGGGAACGCGTTTTAACAGCCGAAAGGAGTTAATGGAAAAATCGAAGACGGCTCTGATGGCTATACCAATAATAGAGTTCCAGAAATGTTTCGAGAGCTGGATCAAGCGCTGGCATAAGTGCATTGCAGTCACTGGAGAGTATTTTGAAGGGGACAATATCACTTTTGATGAATAAACTTGTATTTTGAATTTTCTGAATGAATTCCGGAAACTTTTTGATTAAGCTAGTATTTACTAAAACACTTTGAATATGATACACATATATACATTTCATAAGCGTTGTATGAAATTATGCATATGAATGTTGACTGCGTAATGTATGTCATAGATATTATGTATATTATACAGCACATATATATGTATAACGTATATATTATATAGTGTCCAAAAAAATCCCGATTTATGAGCTGAACATAAAGGTGATTATAACTAATTGTAAAGAAATATGAATTGTACTTATATCGGCATAGTACGCCAAAATATAATGCGTTGACCTATGACTATGATTCACGTTCTACGACTTAATTACGGCCATTCTTGTACTATAAGGCCCTTACATAACGTTTTTAGAAGAAACGCTTCAGACAAAAGTTGTAAGGTTTCAAAGAAGCTATTTACTGATATTCAGTTTGACCTTAGGTTTGACCCTGCGTCTGCAGGGTCAGATCAAGGTCTCATTTATGTTTTTTTAATGAAACATGCTATTTTTATTGAAAACTTTAATACACAGTTATTATTGATATGTTGATTTATACGAGGATATAAGTTCGAAAAGTTCTCGATCTAATATAGAAATGATCCCATAAATTGCTATAATTTTAGAAAAGTTTGATCCTTTATAGGATTACTGTTAAAATTTCAGATAGATAAGTTCATTAGTTTCTTTATTTCGGTCGTGTCAAGTAATCAGCTTTTGATTCCATCATGACAATGTATCTATTCATATTTCTTCATTGCAGACACAAAATTCTATAAATTAGTTCCGCAATCGTATTTCATCAGATTTGAAATGCCTCTGGCAATAAATTAAAAATAGTCAGTCTACGATGAACGCCTCTGACATTTATCTATAACTAGCCAAAGCACGATGACTCTCTCGCTCTCTCTCCCCCCCTCACCCGCCCTCCCTCCCCTCCCTTTCTCCATTCCTCCCCCCTTCCCTCTTCATCTCTCTTTCCCCTTTTGTCTCTCTTTATTCCTACCTCCTTTTTCCTCCCTTTCTCCCTCTCTATTTTCCTCATCCACTCCTCCTACTTATCCTCCTTTTCCAACACTTAATCAATCACTTCCTGCTTTTCTTTTCACTTTCTTCTCACTCTCTACATCTCTCCCACACGTGCTCCCATAATTCCATCTCGTAACACATAGCCTACATTTCCTTTTCTCTTTTCCTTCTTAATATCTCCCTTCTCTCATCTTGTTCCCTATCCTGACCTGGCTATTCTTCTCCATTTGCTTTCCTCCCATCCTTTTTTCAAATACGCTGGTATGCCAGTCTCCTTTATTCTCTTATATCATCTGTTGTAGTTAGCCTCCTCTATATTTTCCCATCGCTCTGTTCTCTTTCTCCCTTCTCTCCACCTCCTCTATCTCTCCCACTTCCCCCTCTTCTATTCCCCTCCTCCTTAGTCCATCATTCCTCTTGTTTTCCCATCCAGATATTCTCCCTCCCTTTTCTCACCTTCCCTTTATTTCCTTTCAACACTCCAGAGCTATTCTGCTTCCACTCCCCTCCTGTATCCTTTTCTAAAATCTCTCTACGCTCTTTTCGCTGCTCTACTCCTTAACTCATCTCTTTTCAATTCTTCTCTTACTATATATCCTAGTGTTCTTCTTTCTACTGCTAATACCCATCTCAAAAACCCTCTTGTAGTTTTTCCACTCGTTCCTTCTCCTCCCAACTCCACATTTCCGCCCCTATTATCGGTTAAATCAATCTATCGAATAGTCAAATTCTCCTTTGCCAGTCTTTCCCAAATTCTCTCTTTCTTATGCCCCACATTTTCGTAGTTGGTTTATTTATTCTTTCTCTTATATGAGCTTCTTGTCTCTCGTTTGTTTGCAGTGTGTATTCCAAGTACTTAAATTCCTTTACCTCCTCGATTCTTTTCCCCCTCCATCACCACTTTTTTCATCTTCCACCTCCCTTTCTAAACCTCATTATCTTAGTTTTTTCTGTATTCAATTCCGAACACTTTCTCTCTAGATATCCCTTCAATCTCTTTATTATATTCCTCATCTCTCTTTCATTTTTTGCCATCAAAACCATGTCATCCACGTATGCTAACATAAATATCCTTCTCTCTTCTATTCTTACGCCTCCTCCCCATTTCATCTTTCCCATTTCTTTTTCCAGATCCGCTATCAAACAATTAAACAGCAAGGGACTCAGCGGGCGCTCTTGTCTCACGTTGTCCATCCCCTATCTGTCTATTTATCACATAATTCAGCATATTGTCCATCCTTCCATTTCCTTTTCTAAATCCTGTCTGATTATCCAGTATCAGCTATTTATCTTCCATTTCTTCACTTACCTTTCCGCCAGAATCACTATGTATACTTTGAGAAAGCATCAGTGTCACTCCTCTGTATTCCCCTACTATCTCCCCTCTCTTTTCTTTCTTATTGATACTATAAGACCTACTTTCTATTCTTCCGGTCAACCCTCCTCCTATTCCCCGGCCAACCCTTCATACCTTATTACAAATCTCTCACCTCCAATTCCTCAACTCCCCCCCCATATCTCATTCCCCCATAACTTCATTCGGTAACCCGTTCCTTCCATTCGCCTTCCCATTCTTTTCCATTACTTTCTCAATTTCTTCTCTTCTTTTCCTGTCTCTCTCTCTCTCTTCCCTTCTCCCCTCCTCTAACCACCCTACTTTCCATCCCCGTCCTAGAGTCCCATAAAATACTCTTCCTACTCACGTCATTTCTATCTATCCACCCTGTCCACTTCTTCCTTTCCATGTTCACCACCTCCCATACTCTCCGTCTTTACTCCCTCCACCATTTTCATCCACTTTTCATTTTCTTCCCATTTTTTCTTCTCACATAATTTCTTATATTCTCTTTTCTTCTCTGTATATTTCTCCTTTTCTTCTATATCCGCCTTCCAAGCTCTCAAATTCCTTCTTACTTCCCTCTTTTTTTTCCTATATTCTTCATCCCACCATCGTCTCCTTTTTTTCTCTCTCTTTCCCAATTCCCTTTCTGTTCCTTCTAGCGCCTTTTTTCTCCTCCCCTTTTCTTTCTGATTCTCCTCCTCATCCATTCCATTTCCTCTTGAGTTATTCATCTCTCCCCTTCCATTCTGCACTTTCTTCTAAATGTTTCCCTAGCTTCTTCATTCCATAACTCCTTCTTCTAATCCATGCCGTAACCGGGTAATGATTTGATTCTATATTTTCCTCTATCTCCAATTGTGTAACTTCCTCTCTTACCTCTTTCTGTTTTATCACCCAGTATACAATATAATCAATGATTGACTCTCCTCTTTCTCCTATGTCCATTTCCCTTCCTCATTTCCCTCTCTCTCCCCCATTCAAGATTGTCCATCCTCTCTCACTGATGAACTCTAACAATTTCCTCCCTTCTCCATTTATCTTTTTATTCTTTGAATTCCTTCCTTGCTCTTCCTCCTCACATTTTTCTTCTCCAAACCTCCCTCCGTCTCCGTTCTCGCATTAAAATTTCACTATTGTTCTCACCCCTTCTTTCTCCTCCATCCATTTCCTTAAAACCTCTAGTTTTTCCTTCAGATCTCCATTTATATAGACTCCTACTACCCACCAGCTATTTTTTCCTCACTTTATTTTCCCTACCATTAGTCCTTCCATCTCTTTTTCCTCTTCATCATTCCTCTCCACCAGCTCTTTCCTTATTCCCATTATCATACCCCCTATCGCTCTTCTTAGATAACCTCTTCTTTTTAGTAATCTTTCCTTTTTTTGTACCCTGTCTCTATTAATACTAACACATCGCATTTTCCCCTTCCAAAATTCCATGTCCTTCCCTCTCATTTCTGTTATGTTCCAAAACTCAATCTCTCCATCCTCATTTCTCCCCTCTCTCTCTCTGGTTCTTCTACCCTCTCCACCTTATTTTTTCTCCCTTCTGTATCCTCTTCTCCCCCTTATTCTCTCCATACACTTCCCTCTGATTCTCTCTTCACTTTTCCTCTCCTTATTAATTTGTATTTGCCTCTCTTCACTTTTTTTCCCTCCACCTTTTTTTCATCTCCCCCTTCCATCTCTTAATTCTCCTTTTTCTTTGTCTCAA
This sequence comes from Acromyrmex echinatior, assembly GCF_000204515.1. Next base: position 44,828 of record NW_011627726.1, on the reverse strand, counting down.
AACCACCATATTCCTTCAATTCTTATCTTACGATATCCCACCCACACTACTTTCTCTTTCATCTCTTTCTTCTTCGCAATCTGCTTCAACTTCCATCTAGTTCTCCTTTCCCATCATATTAAATCTTCTTCCAGCCAGACTACCTTCCTTTAATTTTCTTTTATTTTCTATCATCTTCCTCTTTTTCTCTTCGTTTCCTAACTTTACCTTCATCTCTCCTTCCTGTCACTATCTTCCTCATACTCTATTCCAACTTCCACCTCTATTTTCTTTAGTACCTCCTCTAGCCCCTTTCTTATGCCCTCCCCTCTTCTCTCTTAACCCCACTATATTTCTTTCTTCCCTTTTCCTCAATTTCCAATCCCTCTCCATTCTCTGTATTCTTGTTTCTAAGTCCCCTATCCTTCTCTCTTATATACCTCCTCTCTTCGCTCCCTCACTTATATTTTTTTTTCCTTCTCCCCCTTTTCTCCTGCTTTTTCATTTTTTTCAACTCCTTTTCCATCTCCTCTATCCTTTTATTAATTTCTTTTTTTCTCCCGTGTTTCTTCTCTCTCCCTTAATTCTTCCCTTGCTTTTTCTATTTCTTTCCTTAACGCTTCGTTCTGCTCTCTTGCTACTTCCCTTATTTCTTCCCTTACACTCTTTAATCCTTCTCTCAGCCATCTCCCTATACTCTTTCTTCCCTTCCTCCCTATGTCTCCCCCTCCCTCCTATTACCCTCCTTCTTATCATCATATTACTCTTTTTAAAAATTTCTTTTTTTTCTTCAGTCTCCTTTTCTAACACGTTTCTTTTTCTTCTATCTCTCCTAACTCTATGCTTTCACTTCTCATTCTCTTCTCTGACAGTTTCTCTATCCTGTCATCTATACTCTCCTACTCCTCGTTCTTCTTTTCTACCACTCTACTCCGTAGTTCACTCTCCTTTTCCCTAACCATTCCTCCGAATTCCTTAACCGACTCATAGCACCACGCCAAGCCAGCGCCTTCTGCTTCTCTTCCCCCTCCCTTTAATCTCTTTCTTTTTCTCTTGATCCTGCCCTATTCTCTTTCCCACACATTCACTCTCCACTCACTGTTCTCTCACTCTTCTCTCCGCTTTTACATAATACGCAGGCAATTACATCTCTTAGCACGCTTGCTACGGAACCGGAAGTCCAATATTTTAAAGTTTTAAATAGATATAGCAAAATTTCCCTTATGTAAATTTGTTTGTAAGACGTAATAATATTATATGGAAAAAAAAGACTATTAACGTATATACCATCTGCTATATACAATTGGAGCCCTTCTTTATATTGGTCTGTTTATGGTTTTGAATCTGAAAATCAAAAGCATCTGCAATTGATAGTTAATGCTAAAGAAATTCCTTATCAAATTTGTCGATACGTTTTATTTAAAATTTGTACAGATATAATTTTAACGGAAATTGTACCACAAATATACGTCAAATCTTCAACATCAGAATTTTGTAACCAATTACATGTGATAATAAAAACTATTAATGTAAGTATAACGAAATACGATATTTTCAACTGTGTCAAATTTTGTGTATCAATAATATTAATTTAACTTTACAGAAACCAGTTGGTTATATGAAATTGCTTAAAGATAATTGCATATTTACATCCATGCAAAAAAATAATCCAAGATCTGATGAGTTTTATATATATCTTAAGGATGAATCATTTGCATTATTGAAATAATTGTAGACGAAGAATCTAACGCTGGTTATATGGTTGCAAAAAACCTAATTCTTTCACATGTTGGAAATCATCTTCTTCAAAAACTCTATATTTATTGAAAGTGAGCAATATCATTTTATTTCTCTAGATAAAATTGTTAAAGCCGAGCTTAGCTCGGCGTGTCCGCACGGAGACTCACCGATTACAATCGGAGCTTCTATTCGTTTTTATTTTTTCCCTGTCTCGCTCTATCGAAACAACAGAAATTAAAAGAATTTTAAATCACAAACACAGTTGCCAGTTCTCCGGTTTTTTTTTTGACAGACTTCGATTTCTTGGACTAATATTCGATACTCCAGCAGATATGAAAATCTCTAAATCTTGAAATCTTTTTGTAAAATCTCTGAAATCTTTTTGTAAAATTTTCACGTCTGCTGGAGTATTGAATATTAATTCAAGAAACCGAAGTCTGGCAAAAAAAAAACGGATAACTGGCAACCGTGTTTAAGATTTAAAATTCTTTCATTTTCTTTTTATTAAATTATATTAATCATATATCTTTCTCATTAACGTATAATAGCAAAAATAATTTCAAAACATAAATATTGATGAGATATAGTTTACGACTTTTCGTGCACTGTATTTATCGCATTCGTCGAGGTGATCCGCAAGAACTCAACGTGGTCTCGGGCATTAGGTGCAAGATCAGAATGTTGAAGATCTTATGTCCGATCTTGCTTTTTCCTTTTTTTTATAATTTTTTTTTTTAAATAACGTTATTAATAAACATATTTACTCCAAATATATTTTTTATAAAATTATAGAAATTACATATATATATTTCAATGTGCTCGAAATTAGTTGCGCATTTCGGGCCAATTTCTGAAGTGTTGCCTATTTTCCTTCACCGTTCAATGCTTGACGGCCGAACCACTCATGCGCGGACGTGCATCTCAAGAGCGTCTGTTCGAGAGCGAGTTAAAGCGAGAACGACAGCGAGAAAATTTTAAGTGAGACGGCGTTTTAACTGAAGTTCGATTTACGAATTCTCGATTGCGAATCTAACGCGGCGGTTTTCTGGCGGCGGAGCGTCTCCCAGGTGATTGCACTTGTAGCGAAGCGTTGACTCTGACTGAGAAAGAGAACAGCGAAGAGAGGTATTGCTGCTCGATTTTGCTTTTTATCCTCTTTGAAGAACAAAGGCTTCCTTTTACAATTGCCTATGAGATTCTCACAAAATTAAAAAATTTGAGTGATCTCCTGTTTCGGGCAGCGATTGGCGATTTTCGAGCGCGATGGCCAAGCGGTACGCGCTGTTGTCATGCGCGCCCACTAAATCAGGGATCCTGATTGGGGTGTGCGCATGTTACGCGTTTCGCGTCACGCGAGCGCGCGTGCGCTGCGACCGATCTGAGTTAGCTTGCCGTTTCAGCGGTTGAAATTTGTACGTACGACATACGGCTTAGCTTATGTTTTTCGACTTTATTGACGAGGTGATGGCCAAGTTTGTGTTTTGGAAACCTCTAAAGACGTTTGGAATTCTTCTAGAAGCTTTCGATCCGCATGTCGCACGTACACCGAATCTGCAAAAAACTGTCTGTCTCGGCTATATCTCGAACAGCGTCACAGTATAAGAAACATGCTGCAACCATATCTTCCAGCAAATTGTCATGAAAATATTTTCCTTCCTACATAATATTTTCTTAATAATGGTGATTGAACATAATATTAATAAGTAAATGCGTTTTACTAAATGTAATGTACTTTTAAAATATTACTTTGTTATTTTTATGATATATTTGGTTTCTTTCAAAGAGCTACTGATCACGTTTTTGATATAGAATTTTAATATAGAATTTTTCTCGTGTCATATATCTGGTCATCTGTTTATATTTTTTTTAGTGGAATAAACCTGGAGAATGCACTTAAATGATGTATTAATAATAGAATTTCAAAGATTATAGAGAGTTTTTACAATAATGTGGATCCAGATACGGTGAACGCCTTTTCTTAATTAGTCGCTAAGAAGAAGATAATGTGACCATGATATCGATTATGTATCTTTTTTCCTAGGGTGAAAAGTTAAAATTTTTTATATGTCTGTATATTTTTTATATGTGTGTATATGTATATGCATACATATACCGTTTTGCGTGACACTGTACGCGTAGAAAACGTCGTTATACGAGTCAATCAGCTGTAACCAGTATGACCCGCGTTCATAGTATCGAGCAACAGTACTGTCAATTCAGTGTAGTGTAGTAGTGTTCTACACACATCCATATATGCGCGTGCGTGCGTGCGTGCGTGCGTGCGTGCGTGTGTGTGTGTATGTGTTTGTGTGTGTGTAGTGTGTAGTGTTTTATGTCCACAAAATAGAAAAAATATAGTAGCAAAAAATTGTCTGCCTTTGGTAAGAGAAGGTTATGGGTGCTTTGTAACAAACGACTCAGTGATTATCACATCCTTGAATTGGCGAACACTGTGATTATCTCATTCTTGTATTGGCGAACAAGACTGTAATGATGCACTGTATCATATTGTGTCACACTGTGTCTCTTGTTGGAAGGCACTCTATAAAGCCAAAATTGATTAAAAGGTTATTGTGATGTGTGTTTCTAGTTGAAAGGTGTCCTATGAAGCCAGAATGGGAAAGGTTAGTATCTTTATGTCATTCGTGAAAATATCACTTTTATTTATTATAAAAGTGATGGTTAAATGTTATAACAATAAATTGTGCTTTGCTTAATTATAATCCAATGTCAGAGGCGTTAATTATGAATTGATTATTTTTAATTTACTACCAGAAGCGTTAATCGTGGCGAGCTATGACAAAATTCCACAGCCATAAATCGTGATTTGGCTAGTTATAGATAAATGTCAGAGGCGTTTATCGTGGGCTATTTTGAATTTACTGGCAGAGGCATTTCGATTAACAAATTTGATGAAATACGATTGCGGAACCAATTTGTAGAATTTTATATTTGCAATTAAAGAAATGTGAATAGATGCATTGTCATGATGAAATTAGAAGCTGATTGCTTGATACAACCGAAACAGAGAAACTAATAAAGAAAAAAGAACTGAATATCAGTAAATAGCTTCTTTAAAATCTTACAACTTTTGTCTGAAGCGTTTTTTCTAAAAACGATATGTAAGGACCTTATAGCATAAGGATGGCTATAATTGAGTCGTAAAACGTAAATCATAGTCATAGGTCAACGCATTATATTTTGACATACTATATATGCCGATACAAGTACAATTCACATTCCTTCACGATTAGTTATAGTCACCTTTATGTTCAGCTCATAAATCCGTGGTCTTTTGGGACACCTTACATAATATACATGTTATGCATATATATATATATATATATATATATATATGCTATACATATATATAACATACATTACACAGTCAATAGTCACATGCATAATTTTTATACGATGCGGTATGTTTATGAAATGTATATAAGTATATCATACTCAAAATGTTAACAAATGTATACACTAGGTCAATGTGTACGTTGACTAACAGCAAGTTAAGTATGTTTTTACTAAATTAACACTCTGACTGTGATATAGATGTATTTTCGAAAGCAAACATGTATTTGAAATACACGTGTAATAGCACTTTTTCCTTTGTTCACAATGTTCATTTTAATTTAGGATGTAACATGTATTGTCAGTACATAAATACATTGCACATACATATAGCTATTCTATCTCTTTTTATTATGTTTAATAGGCCTTTTACAATAATAAGCCATAAATCAGTTATAAATCAGACACTAAAAATTGACGATTGTGATTGATCAATTTTTAACTTCTGACTTCTGATTTATAACTAATGGCTTATTGTAGAAGACCCATAATAAAAAGAGATAGAAATTACTCATACTTAGCTTTTCATGCATATATAATATAGACATTAATGAATATTAGAATTATATTTTATGTGCATTATAATGTACACACATTACGAAACATAAAATATATTTCTAATTCATATTCACATACGTGCGTAGCTATTTCATCTCTTTTTGTTACGTATAACAAAAGTTGTACTAATGTCCTCTTTTGCTACGTTTAATAAAAAGAGATATGTTTTTTTATGATCAAATGTACAGATATTAGTGATATATGCTTTTATATTTTCAATATCAGGATATACATACAACTAACATAAATCAATGCTAACGAGAGTCGCTTTGATGATCAGACATCTTAAAAAAAATAATCAAATTACGAATTCTCTGATAAATCCTCATTTTATGTATACATATATACGCATTATATATATATATATATATTTTTTATATATGTATATTTTATATATTTTTTATATATGTAATTTTAATATTGTATATTTAAACATAGGGAATGCATAAATAGCTTAGCGTTGATAACTTCTATCTGCAACGTATGTATATTCACACATTATAGTATACATATATGCAATATTATATAATATTGCCTATATGTGTATTATATTTAAGTACACACACCACTAATATTTTAACATGATTAACTTCTTTTTAAACGTAGCAAAAAATAGTATAGCTGCGTATATTATATGTGTAATATATCTATGTATAGCTAATACATATCACATCCTGACCTAAAATGACATTGTACGACAGGAAAAGTGCTATTAGAGCCATGTGTCAATGTACACTGTCAATACTGAAAATCTATAGTTACGTATTTTCAGTACTCGCAGTCAATATCGGTACACAGTCGTAGTATCACTTTTTCCTATGATCAATATCATTTTAGGGTTCAGTCAAGATGTGACATATATTATTGTCAATTATTATTATTCACTGTTTCAAGAAAATAGGTCCATAATTTTAAAGTGCATCAAATGAAGCATTTGAATTGTATCAAGAATTGTATCAAGAAAGATCAATAAATTTATGACCAAAGACAAATATCGATAAAAGGAAAATTACTGCAAGAGTGTCGTGAATTCGTCTCTGTAGTGAAATCAGAGTTATTATTGGTAGGAGAAAGCAATATTTTCAATTCAGATCAATCAGGATTTAATTTAAAAACACATGCAAGAGAGAGAGAGAGAGAGAGAGAGAGAGAGAGAGAGAGTCGCACGCTAAAAGGCTCTTCAAAAAGTGTGAACATCTAATAATAATAATTGTATCTCCAGCTCTGTTATATGCTTCACTTTAAAAGTCTAAAAAATAAACAAAAAACTTTTTTAAAAATTCAAAAAAGAAAAAATATTGTAAAAAAATAAAATAAAGGGAATAGTTTCTCGCCACCTCCACGTTGATTCGATAGAGACCGAGAATGTTTTGCTGTCTTCATTAAAAAAAAATCAGATCCGCTACATTGGTTCCACCATATTGAATTCTCAAAAATTGGGATTCAGCAACTTCGAAAATCACCTATTCGTATACCCTATTCTGCATAACAAACGAGTACTTCGTTAAATACTCGAATTCACCCCTATATGTTCATAAGGGCGTTTTCTACCCTTAAAATGGCTTTTGGGTAGATATAAAAAAATACGTGTCAAATATTAGGTATAGTAAAAAGAAATCCATTATTTTTACTGCACCTAATATTTTTCAATGTATTACATATATGCACAGTCTCAGGACTCGGCGCTTGGATATGACACTTGGATAGCATTACTTGTAAGTACAAGTATTGGAGTTTGTATGAGAGATTAAATAAAGGAAATACTTCACACCGAGATCTAGTGCATGGCTTACAAAGGCATTAATTCATTGATCGATTCATTTAAAAGGAGTCTTAATTCAAAATAACTCTACTTATATGGTACTATTTACCATCATTACTTGTACTCGACGTGTGTAATGAGATTCGAATTCGATTAATCGAGTTGTGGAGCACTGGTTTTATACACACCGGTCACGTAGCGATGAAGCTAACGAAGACAGCACATATACGCGTTCAATTTCTGGATTATTAAATATTCCATTACGCTATCTCGTCTTGGCTTGTCGTAAAGGATGCATATATATTTATCCAGACCGGCATCTCTCGAAACAAGGTTGTCCTACAGTATGATAGGAGAAATTGGCTAACCCTTAATTAAATCATTTTGGCCCTCATCAATAATTTTAGTAAACTATGAACCGAATGCTAATTTCATTATGTTAGTCATTGCTATTCTTGAATTTTTCTTACACGTACTCTTTATGTTTATCGAAGATATTTTGATTTACATATATCGAAAAAAATAAAGAAAAAAGCGATGACTGACACATTGATAAACGATGATTCTAATTTATAAGGTTTCTGTCTCTTAACATCTGATTGGAGATTTCTATGTATTTGTAGCTACTGAAAAAGTTAAGTTAAAAAAGTTCCATTATCTACACATTTTGAGAAATCATGTATTTCATAAAAAAAAACATTTAACTAATTAAAATTTGTAACTTTTTTATACTACTTTATCAAGTAAAATTAAAAAAAAATCAGTTCAGATATTGAGAAGCAGAAACCTTATAAAGTGTAATTTTTTAATTTTAAAAATTTTATCAGTAAATTTTATTATCTTAATATATCACTTAAAACTGTATATAAATAATAAAAGAAACTTCATATCATTTCATTAATTTTTTTATATTAAAAAAAATTTAATTTCTTATATTATGTGTACCCAATTGGAAAATTTGCGTTAAATTTAATATTTCACAAGTCCCAAACGATTCCTAAAATTTAAATTTTTGTATTAATTTAATACAAGATGAATATATTAGGAAATAATACAAATATTATGTAAAAATTAACACAAAAATGCAACACTTTGATATTATTTAGAAATAATGTATAGATACATATTCTTTCAATAATAGTAATACGAATATTTTCATATTTTAGTTTAGTTAATGTGGACGAAAAAAAGATGTTTGCTTGCAAAAAGTCCAATGATGATATTTGTCTTAAAGTTGATGTGAAAACTCCAAGTTTTCCAATATGACAGATATCTTGGACAATTAATATCTAAAACACATTTTTTCGTATTAGGTGTTGGAATTAATTCGTAGCGTTTTACAAGTGATGGGAAGTACTTTCATTAATGTATTTTTTAATGCTCATGTGAAATAAATAACATTCTTTCATTAAAAAACGCTACGAATTAATTCCATCACCTAATAACATCTCCTTATCAGTGAATCCTACAATAAAAATAGCTATAATCAATCTTGTAAAGGAAAATGTCTTCTACAATTTTTGTTTAAAATATTTTTTGTAATTCTAATCGAGCAGCGACGTAAAGTGAAACAGTTTAGTGAAATTTCAAAGAAAGCTACGCTTTCAACTGACTTTTTTAAATTAATGACTATTAATTACATAATGGTTCTCATGTACAAAAAATATTTATAATTAACAATTAGTAAATTATTAATTTTTAATTATAGTCATTAATTAATTATTTAATTAACACAATGTCATGGTTTATTTCGAGCTATAATTAAATTAACTTAAAATTAATATAATTAACATATTAATTATATTAATTTTAAGTGACATTGTGTTAATTTTTAAGAAAATGTACGAGCATTTTTTATTCCATTTTAATTATTTCGCAGTATTTACAAGTATTATTTTTGCAGTCAACTTATTTCCATACCATTGTGAGTTATAATTTTAGCTAAATCATTGTAGTTGTGAATTAGGTCTGCGCCGTAAGCTTTACTTACTAATGGTGTGGAAATAAGTTTAACAGCAATTACTAATTAGTGAGTGTAAATAATCATTGATAATTTATTAATTATTAACTATAAATTTTATGTATATTAATATTATGTAATTAATAGTCATTAATTAAAGAAAATCAGAAACGTGAAAACGTTGAAAACGTAGCATCTTTTGAAATGTTAATAAACTGTTCCACTTTGAGCTGCTGTCCGTTATCTATTAGAGTTATAAAAAGAATCTTAGACGAATATAAAAGTAATAATAATGGAATCTCAAAAATAAACATAACAAAAGACATGTCAATGAGAATACAACGCAAGTCGCAACACGCAATAAAAGATTACGCATAAATAACAGTCGACTAACTTGGCATATACACAACACATTATGAATTAAAAAATAATAATGGGATCGATATCGATTCAATTTTTTTTTATATTAAGAAATTTTTTGTTTTGGTTATTCCTTCCTATTAGAACGAAAAAGATTTATATAGTTTTGCAATTCTTTTTTTAAATGAAAGAAATATATTTTTTATATGTAACAAAAAATTGTTTTAAATGTAAACTATTTTTTTATGTATTACAATAATAAAAAGATTACGGTTATACTTAAATGAAAAAAATTTTTTTGTTATTTTTTTCCAGTACAATTTATTATTACTTCGCATACCTATATCCTGATTTTATTAACTACAATTAAATATATAAAATGAGGCTCGAAAGAATCTCTCAATGTAGAATATAAAAAAGCCTATCAGAGCCTACATCAGTTGTTCGGATGCAAAAAACTCTTTATTTTTGTGTGAATGTAATAAAACAAATAATAAATCCTTCAATTCAGATCCTTATTAATATAAAATATAAATTGAAATTACATAACGAAAAATATAGTGTATAGACAATGAGAGTTTTACACAGCGCGGGAATTGTGCAATTTATATAATAGTCATAAACTCTTCACCTAATATATTGGAAACAACGACTTTTCAATATAAACTTAATTCGTACGTTTCGATTTATTTTAAACCGAATTATCTTCAGCAAATTCATAGAATATAATATATGTGTCGACAGAACTGTTGAACATCGTTGAAGTTATGTTCTATGTAAAACCGAGGATGAGTATCTCTCTACTGTCTGGTAGGGAGTAGCTCATTTTTTGCCTCTCCGCTGTTTAGTCAAGTGACTAACTATAAAGTAAAATACGTATAATAATTTTTGCCATTGTGAATTCAATGATTTGCTTATCTTACTCATCCTCATAGATCACAACACGGTTGCTCAAAACGCAAGTTTAATTATAAAAAATAACAATTAACGAGACGCACACATTTGTTCTTAAATAGAGTATAAATTTATGAAATAAACAATGTACAATATATATTGTCAAACGTGTGTTATCGAGATAGAAGTCAGAGGAGCAATGACTGTTAAAAATATAATCTAAGCGCCACGTCCATGGAAATATACAAAACATACGTCATACTACTATAATAAAACAAATTTTAAGGTGAATACATAATGTCATTTGAATTACATTTTGAATTTCTCTAAAATGTTCACATAAGAATGATGCAGAAACTTCGTGTCTGATTGCAAATTCAAATCATTTGATTGCAATCAAATATGCAGCATTTCTGAAATGAGCCTTCTACTCAATTGTCTTTCTCTATCTATAATAAGATTTTTATTTGTCTCCCATCCAAATTCGTGGCTGTGTTCCAATCTATGCTGTGTGATAACAGTTTCACAGAAAGTTTTTTTGATGTCATTTCTGTGTTCTTTAATTCTTGTTTTTAACGTTCTGTTTGTCCAACATAGATTGCATCATAGTCTCGACATTTTATTTTATAGATAACATTTTTGTTGGAACTTGAAGGGAGTCTGTCTTTATAGCCTTTTATAATTCCATCTAATTTGTTGATGCTACGATACAAAGATTCGCATTCATGTTTCTCGCTATGTTTTTAAATTAATCAGAAATTGCAGGCAAATAGGGAACCGTGAACCAACTCTTCCTCGCATTTTCATCCTCGAACTGTTACACTGTTTTGATGTGTCTTGATGAATAAAAGATTTAATTCTAGAATTAATGACGCTGAAAATGAATTCAATAGGATAATCCATTTTCCATGAAAGTAGTAATTATAAATTCTATGTTTTTTGTGTGATACTTAGGATGCGACAACAAAAGAAGCCTATCTAACATCCCATCAGATAATAACTCCTTTCTTTTGTGTAATCGGATGGAGAGAGTGAAAATTCATGAACCTACTGGAAATTGACGGTTACTGAAATCAATCAAATTCTATTGCATTTTTGTTCATGATTAGTGTTATATCAAGGAAATTTAATTTTTCCCCTCCAACTTCCAGTGTGAACTTGATTCTTGAGTGCATTGAGTTAAAAATATTCAGAACTTCATTAATAGAATCATATGGCAAAGCAATGTCGTCTCTACGTATCTTACATAGAATGGTAAGTCAATTTTCAAACTTTCCAATGCTTTATTTTCTAAATATTCGAGCACTATATCTGCCATGATGGGGGACAGCGAAGAGTCCATGGGAGTGCCGTATGTAAATTTTATTGTCGAATGCGAAGAATGTCGAATCCAAGATCAATTGCGCTGCTATGATAAACTCTTTTTTTGGAATATTAGTTTTATTGGCAATGTATTTCCATTTTTTCACCAAACATTCGATGGCCAATTCCACCGGAATGTTGGTGAACAAGGATGCAATAATAATATCAAAGCAAGTCCATCGTTTATAAATTTATCATTTAACTTTTTAACTAACATAAAACTATTATCAATATGGCTCTGCGGTTTGGGGGTTTTATATCGACCAATCATATCCTGTAGGAATGCAGTTAAAAGGTACAGAGTGCCGTATGTAAATTTTATTGTCGAATGCGAAGAATGTCGAATCCAAGATCAATTATAGCGCTGCTATGATAAACTCTTTTTTTGGAATATTAGTTTTATTGGCAATGTATTTCCATTTTTTCCCCAAACATTCGATGGCCAATTCCTGGAGGGCTGTTTACGTATGAGATGATAATTCTATACTGTGAGCCTATTTTGTGAATTTTGGGTAATACGTAGGATCTCGGCAAATTCCCATCACTGCGATGAAGTTTTTTGTATGTTTTATTATCAATGTATCCTTTATTTTCCCACTTTTTTAATGAAACTTGTGTCTTTCTTACTAGACTCGATGTTGGATCTTTATTTATCTGTGTTTTTTAACATGTTGTACTGTCTATATAATCTTCTTTATTAAGGGCAGTGATGTTACCTTTATCCGCTCTGGTAAACATAATGTTTGGATTGTTTTTAACAAAAAGAAACGTAGTCTTTGTTAAATGTGATAATATTCGATTGTTAGAATCATTAATATTTGATGAAGTCATTTTCTGGATAATAGGTATCAACCGATTTTTCACTGCAATCCTCACTTGAAGCTGTAATCTATTTATACTATTTTCTATGTTCTTGATAAACTCTAAGCAATTTTTCTTAGTGTCACTCGATGACAGAGCAAAATTGTTACCTAATTGTAAGAGGCATTGAATTTGTTGGAATTGAAGCGCTTGTACGATTTATGAACCAATTGTTTTTAACACATTTTAACGAGGACTGGATGGTATCTGTTGCAAAGTTAGATGGATGAATTAAGATTTCAACAGATTCATTGTTGCTCTGTGTTGAGTTAGCACAAAAAAATTTATTCACATTTTTCTGAGAATCTGTATAAACTTCATGTGAACTACAACAGTGGATCTAAAATATAGTATCGGTCTAATATTCTTAAGCTTCTCGATATTTTGCTTCCGGATTAACCACTGCATCTTTTGCCAATTCTATTATGTTCTTGTTAAGACAACCAACTAAAATAGGTATTCTGTTTATGAGAAATAAACGAATTACATTTGCGAATAGGAATTCAACTCGAGATTTATCTAGTTAGTTTAAACGTTTGTGTTCTAAAATAGAACAACTTCGTTGAAATTATGCTCTTTGTGAATAAAAATTACATAAGTAACGCAAATTCCAATATAGTGATTTTCGGCAATTTAGCTCGTTCTTCTTTATCCAAATGCCAAAGCTACGTAATGAATACCAAATGATTATCGAAAATATTAATTTATGCTATAATAATATGAAAATTTAACATAAAGTAAAATACAAATAAAGTAAAGTAAAATCAAAGTCATATACATTGCGTCAATAAGTAGAATCACATCGCTCATCAGATTGTCAGATTTGCTATGTAGTCATTCAAAGGATACACGAAAAACGAAAAATTAGAGAATTGTTACAATTATTTGTCTGAATTTTAATTTTAATTACCATGTTACTTAATTTGTGTTACTTATGTAATTTCGATTTATATTTTATATCGATAAGGACCCGAATATAAGGATTGAAATGTTTATTATATTATTCGTTTTGTTACATTCACACAAAAATAAAGAGTTTTCTATGCATCTGAACAACTGATGTAGGCTCTGATAGACTTTTTTATATTCTTCACTAACTACAATTAATTATTAGAAACGCATCGCATCGCCGGCAAGATTTGAACATATAGTCCCTACAACGGTAGTCTAATACATTTACGCTGAGCTAACCGCACGCTTGTGATCGAGTCATTGCGAACTTATACCTTTTACTGTATTTATTCTTAATTTCATTATTCTTGGTAGGAAATGTTACCTCTGTGTATCGTTTTGTCCTTGTTGTTCAATTAATGTTAAACAAAGATAAGAGGATACACGACGGCATCCGTCGACAATGTTTTAAAAACGTATACACAAACGATACATAACATACAAAATATGTTCATATTTGGACATTTTAAAAATGTTCATCTCATGCAAAAAATTTTCTAAATCTGTTCGCGTTATGTTGTTTTCACTGACTTAACAAGTGAACATTTTTTTAAGATTGCAGGAGGAGTTTCATTTTTATTAGTATGTCCTAGCGACGTCCACGGGATGTCTTCTGAACATCCCATGGACGTCCCTAGGACATCTATGTTGTGTTAAAAATTTTCAACGACACAAAAGTCTATACTTCGTACTGTTTAGGTACATTATGGTACATAACCCGTATCGTATCAATACGGCATACTATTATCGACAGGAGACAGACTGTGGAGATCTCTAATCAAAGACGAGATATATATGATAACTGGTACTCTGAAAGTACAGCGTATGATTTCCTAATCTGAAAATAGTCGTTATAATGTTAAAATTAAATATTAGAGAGTAACTGACTGGATGTTCAGTTGAACTGTACAAATTTCTATCAGGTCCATATTGAACAGATATATCATAACTATACATCCATGATTATATAGATATTCATGGATCATCGAAGTGCAGCGGTTTCCATATAATTTCAGAAGTCAAGGATAGTGGATGGCGATACGCAACCGGGTGACTGTTTCAAAGCACTATGAAATTAATTTCTGAATTCAGGGAAAAACGTTTTTTTTTTATTATAATTTTATGATGTGTATTCTGGAATAAGATATTAATAATAATACTCATATAAGAATCATTTTGTTTTGATTGTGGTCTTGTTTAATATATTAATTTAATCCAGTTTTAGTCTATTGCGACCTAAAATGGATGTTTTTAAGAAATCCAAAATGATAACACTGGATGTCTTTAAAACATTTTTTAAATATCCATGGATCTAATTTGGATGTTTTTAATATGTCCAAAACGTCCAACATGTATGTTTTAAATATATTTTTAAAATGTTACTGTGTTGTCTGGGATAAATATCTAATGATCGTATTTTCCTTGTAGTGCCTTTCAGTATAATCATAGTAGTAATATGTTTTCCTGGAGGTTTTAAATTCGAAATGATATTGGGACAATGTCCAGTCCATGAATCAATAATAAGAACGCTATTAGAATCAATGTTTAGAAAATAAGTTTCTTTTAACTATATTTTAAAATGATCCATAAGAAATATAAATGTTAATTTAATAACTTTCTTACGACTGTAGAAAGTATTAGATTATTAAATAAAGTATAAAATATAGGAATGACAATTGATTAATTATATACCAGAGATTGCAATTCTTTATTTTGTTTATACAAATTTATATTACTTTTCAATTATGGTAATAATATATGAAAATCTGTTATTAAAAAAAATTAACTTAATTACCTATCATTTTACCAGACTTTAGTGTGCTATTACAATAATATTTGTTAATTTGAAGAAGGTTTCTTGAATTCTCTTGGTCCAAATATACCTTTAACTTCTTTTGTACAATAAATAAAGGTGACAACAAATTTCCATTACATGATATTATTAGTTGTATCGTATATGAGTGTGTTGTTGAAGATATAGATTGCACGACACGTTCTACTTTTTTTATTTCTTAATAAGACAATGATCTTTCAGAATAAATTTCCAATTGAAAATCACTTTGATCCGAATTAAAAACATTTGTAGATCTGAACTGTTTAATAAATTCATTGTTTTCAAAAAATTATCAGCTGTTTTTTTTTAAATCAATGATTCTTCTAGTGTTTTTTTAGTTACAAATTTCGTAACTTTCCTTGATATAATTCAATGAGACTTCTTGAATTTTAATACCAAATTGTGAGATGCTTTAAATATAGGATTTACATTTTCTATTTCTTCTTGAAATTGTAAAGCTCACCTTTTTAGATCGATATCATGAATTCTGATTTAACAGCTGCAGTAAATTTATCATGTGTAAATTGGAGATATAAGATAATTTTTCTGTATGATTTCTACCCAATTGTAATTATTCTTTCCATCGTCTTAATTGACATTCAAATGAAATTCTCTTAAATTTATTTTGTATTGATTTTAGAGGACAGTTTCTTTTGTTTTTATTTTCTTTATTATGTGTCCCAGTTGCGTTCATACGCAACAGTTCGTCTTTTGTAAGAACTGTCAAAGTTTGTGTCATCATTTGAACATTGAGGATAAGAATTTAAATTGTCTTCACTCCATGCTTTCATCATTATCTTTAATTACTTTGAAATTATGTAATTTATAAGGTTCTTGATAATAGAGATATATGTTTCTTCACTTGTTTCCAATCCATTATAATGAAAAACGTAATCCAGCAATAATTTTTGTATATTTTTTTTTAATTCAACTTCCGCTTCAGTTATTAGTGTTTTTGTTAGATGTGTTGTACTTATAGATTCTAATAAAAGTCCAACAACATTAAGCGAATTAATAATCATTTCTAAAGATATTAAACTTTGCTTTGAGTCGTAATGTAAAAATAATTTATCAAATTGCATCCATATGATTGTAACAAAATGACTGCATTGACTAAGATTGCCATATATTTATACTGTCCATTTATATTTATCTTGAATGTACACGTAACTTTATATCATATTTTACATTATCATTTATTTTGAACATGTTGTATGTATCTTACAATTAAAAGTGCATTGAATTTGTTGAGTAGTGAGCTCTCGACAGTAAATAGATAGCAGCACGACGGGCGCCGCAATCGCTTGTATAGCCAACTACATTTTATATACTCTATATTCTTCTTTGATATTTACGAGGGCAAGGTGAAAAGTAACCGACCTCAACATGAAAACATGAACTATGTACAAAGTTTTTAATTAAGTACCAAGTGTTATATATCAAATTATTCGTATTAAAAATATCTATAATTTATACTTTGACCACTTTTCTGAACAATTCATAGCTAAAAAGTTAGAGTTAAAAATATGTTAGCGCTTTTTTTCAAATCTGCCGCAGCAACTTATAAGCCTACCGAACCTATGCTAACCTGTAGAGAAAAATGGTCAAGGCAGAAATTGTAGCCGCCTTTAATGTGAGCAATATGATATATAACACTTGAATATATACCGAAAAGTTTGACTTCGATGGCGGCATCTTCAACAACAAGTCGTACTTTTTTTCTTAAATTTTCGTTTTTTGCTTTTTTTCTTCTTATGATTTTTTGGCTATAACTTTTTAGCTGTGGATTGTTTAGCAAAGTGGTCAAAGGAGAAATTATAGATATTTTCAATGCGAGTAATTTGATATATAACACTTGGTACTTAAAAACTTTGTACATAGTTCATGTTTTCATGTTGAGGTCGGTTACTTTTCACCTTGCCCTCGTATGTCAAGACAATAATCTCTTTCTTGTGTATCACAAAATATATTCATTTTTTTTCTTTGTAATCCTGTGTGTTCACTTATCATCTCACACGACAGATTATGGGCCCAGCAAACTTCCACTGCGCGATGAAGTACTGAATTACGTGATAAGTGAAGAAGTCCGTTCGAAAAGTAAGCGAAACGATTAGTGTGCATAACAAAGAAAAATGATAGATAAAGATGTTGCGATTGACAACGATGATAATTTCAAGTTTTCGAGAAATTAAATATATCGTTGTTATTTGAAAAGAGAGACAAAAGTATCGATGGAAACGATAAAGCCGGAAGGAGAGAATGTCGCAACGTGTAAAGCGTGATGCAAACGAGACAACGAGGCCCGTTACTATATTGCATCTACGATAGAACAGCGATTCATAAAACATATTCTTCATTGTAAGAATGCCAAAGAAATGTGGGAAAAGATCTATAACATCTTTGAAAAGAAATCTGCTGCGTAGATAATTATGTTATAACGAAAGCTACATAATCTGAAACTCGGCGCAAACGAAAAGAGTGACTACATAGCGGAAGCTCGTAATCCGGAAGCTCGCACAACTTGAAAAGGTGATAGTGACATCTAGAGACATGTTGCAAACAATTATCATTGATTGCCATAGTGCAGTGGTTTTCTGTTTGGCTAGAATATCAAACCAAGCATAGATATTGCATAACCTAAAAACAGAACTAATAGCGGTTGAAACTAATAGACTAGACTAGAGGAATAGACTAGAGGAACTTCTATCTGCTATATAAGGATAAAAAAAGAAAGAATAAACGGAGGATGCCATTTTCGTCGCGCGAGCTGACATTACTAAAGAAGGAACTAATCAGGTATGGCTAGCTGATAGCGGTGCACCGTATCATATGACCCATGATAAATCCATATTTGAGAATATGAAAAGAATAGATATTAAATTAAGCGATAAAAATTGTGTGCCAGTAATAGGAAAAGGCGACATAAGAATTGAAGCTTCAGTGAACGGCAAGTGGAAAATGTGTTGTCTAACCAATGTTCTGTGTGTACTTGACCTTTGTACGAACTTATTTTTCTTTCTCACAGTGTACCATAGCTACAAGATAGAATCAAAAAATTAAACATGAAGGTAATAAAGAACAGCAAAACTTATGCCACTGCCAAAAGAAAAGGCAGTCTGTACATAAATTTAGAAAACCAATCATCGCCGAGGCAAATGTAACGGAACAAAAGACGGAATTAAACGGACAAATTACAGTTGTGGCACGAATGCCTTGGACATGCCGGGATTACCACAATGAAGAAATTAATTGAAGACAATCCTACAATTAATCTAAGAAGGACTTGCGAAAATTTAAGTGCGAAGTCTGTATATTCAAAAAAATGAAACGGAAATCGTTTAAGCCTCAGATGAAAAGTTGTACGAATCAGGAGAAATGGTTCACTCAGATGTATGCGGACCTTTTTAGACAGAGTCATATAATGGTACAAGATACTATGTTGTATTCAAGGATGATGCAAGTGAGTACCGATGCATTTACACAATCAAAAGTAAAGATGTTTTTGAGAATACAATATGCTAATGTTTTACGTAATCCTTTTAAGTCAGACATTAAGATAAAAACGGACAACGGACGGGAATACATCAATGAATCATTCAAGAAGTTCCTTAGAGCTCATGGCATAGAACATCAAACGATTGCTCCATAATCTCGAACAAAACGGCAAATCTAAAAGAGATATACAAACAATTAATGAAATGATTCGATCTATGATTTTTGGTAGGTATCTTCCCAAGTATCTGGTCTGAAGTTAATATGGCCGCATACATTCTAAATAGATCAGCAGCTAGTAAAAGTAACACATCGCCTCGAGAGATGGAGTGATAAGAAACCACATTTATTGTCGATCAGAGTATTCGGATATGTTGCCTACGCACATGTACCAAGTCAAGAGACAGAAGCTTGACCTCAAAGTGAAAAAATTGATATTCGTCGGTTATTAAGGAAACTCAGATAATTGCAGATTGTTTGATCTGAGACGTAAAATCATTGTGGCAGCCAGCATAAAATTCGATGAAAACGCTCAAATTTCTTCGAAAACAGTGGGAGACAACGAAACGCCGATGTTTATTATACAAAATGATAATAATTTAGAAGATGAGTCGGATCAAGAAGAGAAAATGATGATCGAATGGCTCAGTGCCAGCTCCAACATGGATGAAGAAGAGTCACTGACAGAGGAGATCACGGAGGAAGGACTCACCGGTAACTACAAAAGATACAAGAGTATTGCGCGATCGTGCGACGATCAGAAAACCTAAAAGGTTACTTTACCCGCAAGTAAACATAGCTGAAGAGCTAGAATTGACGACTTTCAAGGACGTATTACAAAGTTCAAAGGCCGATTAGTGGAACGAAACAATAAAACAAGAATTTTCGGTACATTTGAAGAATAAAATGTGATTCAAGTCACATAAACCTGAAAATAAGAAGGCAATAACATATAATGGATATTTAAGAAAAAGGTAATACCAAATGAACCAGATCGTCATAAAGCTCGGCTAGTAGCTCGGGGATTCACACATTGGTATCAATTGTTCAGACACTTATGCACCAGTCGTACGTTATGAGAGCATCCGAATGTTACTGATCCTGCGAAAGAATTTGACATAGCACAATTTGATGTTAAAACTGCTTTCCTCTACGGAACCTTGAAAGAAAACATTTGGATCCAATTACCTTGACCGGAGAAAGATCGTATTGTGAAACTACGGAAGTCACTGTATGATTTAAGACAATCTCCGCACTGTTGGAACGAAAAATTTAACGAAGTTTTGATGCAGTATCCAGAGAACAGAGATGATTGCTTATATATCGATAAAATTGGCGACGAAAAATTATATCTTGTTCTGTACGTGGACGATGGACTTCTTCTGTGCAAATCATCAGAGATGTTGCACCAATTTCTACGACAGCTAAGTTTGAAATTAAAATATGGATTTCAAATTATTTCGTTGGCATCAATTTATTAAAAAAGTCAAAGAAACAAACTCCAAAACCAAAGATTTTGAATATAAAATTGCATCATTTATTACAGAGCATGATATTTCATTTAATACTTCTAACCATTTAACTAAATTAATTTATTCAAAGCCGTACAAAATATAAAATGCAATAGAACTAAATGTAGTCAATTAATAAAAGATGTTTTAGGCCAAAAAGTTTTTGAAGAAATCATTGCTAAACTCAAAATTCACAAATTTTCATTGATAGTAGATGAAAACACTGATCATAATTGTATAAAACATTTAACAATAAACATTAATAATAATTGCAAGGTTTTTAGAAAATTTTAAAATAAATGTTACTTTTGTAACTCCATTGTAGACGGTTCTGCAACAGTACTATATAACGTTATTATATAAATTTTTTTAATAAGTTTGAAATACCATTTAAAGAAAACATGATAGGCTTTGCGGCTGACGGAGCTAATACAACGATGGATGATCATCATTCTCTAAAAACTATGTTAACTAATAATATACCTGGACTTTTTGTATTAAAATGTACCTGTCATTCTTTAGCTTTATGTGCATCATATGCTTGTATGAAGTTATCTAGAGGGCCTAAAGATTTTGTACGCGATGTAGATTCACACATGAAATATAGTTTTAAAAGAATGTCCGAATTTAAAGATTTTCAACAATTTGTAGACCACAATTTGTAAAACCACATAAATTACTATTACCAGCTCAAACTTATTGACTTTCTTTGATATCGGTAATTAAAAGTCTTATGATGATCAAGCAATATGATGCATTAAAACTTTAAATCTCAATATCTTAGTGATAAAATACAAACATCTGAAAATATTCATAAGAAACTTCAAGATCCTTTAAATAACCTGTACTTAGAATTTTTGGAATATATTTTGCCAGTATTTACTAATATGAATGTGGAATTTCATGCAGAAATTCCTAAAATTCATTTATTACATGACATTATATCTTCAGCGTACAAAATAATTCTTGAATGTTATAAAAAAAGAAATATTAACCTCCAAAGATATAAGTAAAATTCAATATAGAAATCTACGCAACTTTGTTTCAATTGATAATTTATTTAGAACCAAAAGTAAATGGACAATTTCATAGATTAGAATTAGATGGAAAAATTACTGCTCAAGAAAAACATGATATGAAACTAAGATGCTTGGATTTCTATATTGAAAATACTAATCAAATATATTTAAGATTTCCGTTCAATGCACCACATATACAAGCTCTAAAACATTTAACTTTCCTAAATCCAAAAAAATAGATTTGATTATTTCATTAGGGCCTGTGGTAACAATTTCAAAAAAATATTATTAAACGTTGATCTCAATGAATTAGACAGAGAATACAAACTCTTCCATAATAGTAATGTAAATAAAAAATGAAGAAATTGTAGAATTTTGGAGGGAAATAGGTAATCTTAAAAAGGGTAATAATACTCCTGCTTTTCCTGTAATAATACAATTTGCATTTGATTTATTATGTTTACTACATAGCAGTGCTTGCGTGGAAAGAATATTCACTACCAATTTAAATAAAACAAAAGTAAGAAATCGGTTAAGTTTAACAGGTATTTTACATACCAAAAGATACATACATGATAATGGTGGAAATTGCTACAATTTTATTACTACAAATTTAATTACTAAAAAATAAAAGTTATTTTTGCATAACATAAAGTATTATGGAATTACATTATAAAAATTTGGAAGTGAAAATGGTGAAGACTTATAATCTTAATCAGCAATAATATAATCGTTAAAATGTAATAAGTTGGTTATTCAGAAATGTATTAATTTATTTTGTATGTATATAGTTATTATACAATAATATATTTTTGCCATATGTGATAATGATGAAAACTATTACAGTGGGTGCATTAAACGACAACCGTTCACTGAGCGCTCAGTGGGTATTTTTTTGGCGTATTTCAATAGATTCTAAAATATAGACTAATCAGATCAAAAAAACTGACTGAGAGCTCACTGAGCGATTGTAGTTCATAATGCACCCAATGTTACGAAGAATGTAATCATTAAAGCGTAACAAGTTTATTTTTAAGAATTATATTTATTTGTTTCTGACAGTTATTTTATAACAATCTGTGTAATGATAGAGACTGTTGCAATCGTATCGCCAATATTTTAATTACCGAGATCAAAGAGTGCATCAGAAAGTGCAAATGCTTAGGTACTGGATGCACGTTAAGTACAATGAATTGTTTAATTAGTTTGTATTTCAGTAATTTTGTTTAATGTCATCATCAGGCGTTAGATAAGATGTATCGAAAAATGGAAAATATTTCCAGTGATGTTATTGTATAGGGATAAATATACTTGAATATAAATGGCAAATGCAGTACTTATTAATTTTTTTCGGATGAGTCACATTCTTGACATGATTTGCAAGTCTATAAAGATCTCCCCTCCTTTTTTTTAGTCGTTTAACGTATTTGGTGATTTTTAGGACATTTTAGTAACTTTCCAGTTTCTCATTTAATGAAATATTTTTTCGATCCGCGGCAACACTGATTGTGTTAGATTTCGGATCGTATTTCGCGTCCTTGTATTGTATCATACTTGATACAATTATCATACGTTATAATTTTGTGCCGCGCGTTATTGTCACGAGAGCGCCTTATTGTTAGATTTCAAATCATATTTATGTACGCCCTATTGTCGCATCATTTTCGTCGTAACAGATCTCGTTATTCTCGCGGTCGAGTTCGAAGTCAAAATTGTGCATGCGTTAAGCGCGGTCAAGTGCTTCTGCGCTTATCGCAGGCTGGCTATTTTACTTCATTAAGCATCAACGATTTGTAGAGTTGCGCAGAAACTTGGAGCTCGCGTCGTTGAGAATAAAAATCCTAGTATCTAATATCGTGAGTCGAGAACATCGCTTGCAAGGGCAATCACGCCTCCCCCTCATCGCTTTGTGCTAATATATGAGCGCTAACTTAACATCCAGCGTGTATGATATCGTGTAAATGAACGACCAATTGTATCTGTTATCTCTTGTTGTTATAAATTCTGCATATTTTATTGTGTATCGCTTTGCTCATTCTCCAAGACATCTTCCATTCTCGGCCACGAATCACCCCCTCTACCAATCTCGTGGCTGCATCGGTTATTCAGATCGTCCACGTTCGTGATCTTGTAGAGATCTTTGGAATCACGTAACATCTTCGAACTAATTCCGAGAAAAAGTGGCACGCTCCCTCGTGCCTGGCGTCTAATATTCGATGTTGAGAGTAAGAATAATTGGAATTTGTTAGATTAATGAACATTATTAGCTCTAAATGAAAAATGGTGACTACCAGAGAAACTGTAAAGAATTACGATTACGAATGCGCGACGAAGATTTTGCACCACGCTCATAAGTGCGATCACAATATATACAGTCATATAGCATATAAAAAACATTAATTGTGCTGTATAGAGGACTATTCTGCGATGACCTTGACCTTGACATATATTGTGACCTTGCCCGAGTGACGAGGCCCCGAATGACCTTGGATAAATTTTAGCCGTCACTCGTTGTTCCTCAAAAAGTTATTAACAAAAAAAATTCATCAATAAAACCTAATTTTTGGACACGACTGCGCTCCGTTGAAACAAATTCCCTGTTTTAACAGCACAAAATATTTTCTTATACAATTACTTATATAATTTTTCTTAAATAATTTTGCCTCATCGATTTCGACAATTCTTTTCCGCTAATTTGACTTTAATTGTTTGTTAACCATTGATTCATGAGCTCAGAAGCTAGATTGTTATAATTGAATAGTTATTAAAGTAGAGAATATTTTTAAGTAAGCATACAAGTTTTTTGTTTCAAAAACACAAATTTTCTGCTTTAAAGCTCTTGACTACTCAGCCAAGAATTCTGCGTTAACGGTGGCAACATAGAATCAAATAGCGGTCTGGCGAAACGATAGCCACACACTTAAGCACGAGCTTATGTTATGTATGCTCACCTGTGGCGCGCCGAGAGTGAACGAGACAGCGAGCTCCTTCTCACATTAATCGCTTGTTTCAAGCGACCGAAAATGCTTTCTCGGCAATCTCGGTCGCTCGGCGGTCCTAAGCATCAATAAGGGGCGGGGCGTATTCTAAATAACATATAAATTTAAATAAATTGTTCGAGATCGGTAATTCGAAAGAAAAGCAAGAATTCTTTCAGTCGATCGACATTAATTGTCATTGAACGCATGCACAAATTGAGCTCGTGATTTCATCTCAAACATGATTTTAATCCTCGTTAAAATCATCAAATTCGTCGTTCTTTGTTCTTTTTAAAAACAATTCGTTACACGCAAACAAGTTGTCGTTACCGGCAACGGACAATCGAAGGTTCTAGAACAATTCAATTCGCGCACGCGAGCGCCGCGCTCCGACGAATACGTCACGCGCTGTCACCAATCCCACGCACGGATTTTCTGTCGCGCATGACTGTTACGTTGAACGTCGCTAGAAAAGAATCCAAAGCGCCAATCAATTTTGTACACCTAATGCCACGTAATAATTACGATTGTGGCAAATTTTTATTGGATTTTTCCCAAAAGGGAAAGCTCAGGCCGAAAGCAATAAATGCTTCGATCTCGCCGTCCTCCTTCTTACTTCCAAAAAGTTCTTAGAGTTCTTAGAGTCATAATCTCGCTTCGTAAAATCGCCGTGCTAACCGTTTAGTGAAATCGCTACAAATCGAAACTTTCGAGAAGTGCCGAGAAAAATCGCCGTGCTAACCGTTTAGTGAAATCGCTACAAATCGAAACTTTCGAGAAGTGCCGAGAAAAATCGCCGTGCTAACCGTTTAGTGAAATCGCTACAAATCGAAACTTTCGAGAAGTGCCGAGAAAAATCGCCGTGCTAACCGTTTAGTGAAATCGCTATAAACCGAAACTTTCGAGAAGCTTCGAGGAAAATCGCCGAGATTTTCCATCACCGCGATTCCAAGCTCAATTTGGAAAAGGTGACCGCATTTAATATTCTGTTAATCTGATCTTTAATTAATTATATCTTTTGACTTTGTAACTGAATACATTAAAGAAATTCTTTTGTTAAATTAAATGAAACGGAGTTCTCTTCACTGTCGTGCATCATATCAACCTTGTGCCGTTTTCTCACTCGAATCTGTCCGCGCGGTGCGCTCTCGCACAAAATTGTAGAAATAGCGTACCCCTCTCATTAATCCAGAATAGTATAAATCATGTTAAAACGCAACAGTTTATGAGATATTTAATTGTTTACGATTTTTCATGAGTTATATAGTGTACCTCTTCTTCAAACTCGAGTAGCAAGAATAGTTCAGTAGAAGTAAAATTTTACTGGAAAAAAATTATAACCAGCATTTCTCTTCACGAAAGTCTCGAAAGGCCATTAGAAAAGAAATGCGTATGTTTGAAACTCGAGATTTGTGAAGAAAATATGCGAAAAAAAATCGAATAGTTTCAAAAAGCACGTTTTACGCTTATAAAACGAAAGATATTGATTGTATGGAAAAAAATTCGGTATAAAAAATGTATAAAAAATAGTTCGAAATACTTACAAAATGAGACATGGAATATTAAAATCGATCTATGAGTTCAGTAGAAAAAAAAAAATTTAAAAAACACCAAAAAAACCTTTTTTTCACTCGCTCTGTGTTCATTGAGATTTAATCGCAAAGCTTTCTCGTAAAATGTAGCCCTCGTATTGACGAACAAATCTGGTTCTGAGCAAGCCTGAAAATGTTCATTAATTTTTGCAAAAAGCCATTTGTTCACTAAAAACCTGTCTGCAGAAAACTTAATTTCTTTATCTTTGAGCAGTCGCACAGCAATTTATAGGGATTTTGTTTCTTCAAAAGTTGCACTATCACGTACACTTAATAAAACGATTTTTTGCAGTTAAACTATTATAAAACGATTTTAAAAAGTGGAAATCTATTTCCATATAAAAAAATGGAAATAATTTCTTTAATATACATCGTATTAAATAGTTGTGTGAAGCATTCGAAATCTGACATTTTCCTAATTTTCTGAATTTAAAAAAAAAAGATTATTCTTCGATTATTAGGAGTCGAGATAACAATTTTTTTTCCAAAAAATCACTGTGGCTCTAGTTTTTAAGATTAAGAGAGATTCCGTCTTGGCATTAATTTGTCAAAGAAGAATTGAATTTGTTATTTAAAAAATCTCGAATTTTAACAATGAAATTTTTAGTTTAGAAAATTTTTTCTTTCTTGAATTTTTATTTTTTCGGTTTATTATTAAAAAATTACGTTTGAATATAGAATGCATGTTTGATTAATAAATTTAAGCACATTAGCTATGTTTCTTTATTTAATATACTGTAAAAAGTGTCCAATTGAACAATTAAATGTACGGAATTATCAGTACAAAATTGTTTTTGTGAATTTAATTGTAGATGCAAATATGACATATATAAACAAATAATTAATAAGTAATTTGCCAAATGTTAGCGTAATTGTTAAAGATGTAATACTAACTTTCGCAAATATAAAAGTAAATTAGTGTTCCATGAAAAATATTTTGCAACTATATTCAACAGTTACACTAACATTTGGCAAATTATTTATTATTTGTTATATATCTCGTCGAGCTATCCCAGATTAAAAAAAAATCAGGTTTCACGTCAATTTATTGCTGAGAAAACATAAATTTAGCAAATTTTAACACACGAAATTAAATATGCGCGAATCGCCGAGTGGATCAATCTTCTCCTCTCGACTGTGCGCCGGCTTTCCTCCAGGATTGTTTTGTTTAAAACTTTTTTTAGATAAATGCTTAAAACATGTTTTAAACAACAGATTAAATTAAATGTGCTTTTTTTAAAACAATTTAAAACAAATGTTTAAAACGTTATTTTTTTTAAATGTATTTTTAATACTATTTAATAGAGGAGAAGGTGATACTTCTGTTACATTTTACACTTGGTTTACTTAATTAATAATAAATATATTTAAATTTAAAACTTGACAATTACATTCATTAAAATGTTGTTGAATTGATTCTGGACTCAAAATTACGAAATATTTATTACTTAGAACACTATTAATAAATATGTAACAATATTGCATGGCGAATCGAAGAGAAACATGGATAATAATGTTGCCTTCCATAAAAATAATCTTAAAAAGTTAGTTTTGTTTATAAAACAGTAGTTTAATTATAAAATTAACAAAAAAGTAGAGTGTATTGCAGAATATATACAAATGTATGTACATACACATGTATACACATTTATGTATATAGGATATTTGGAAAATAATGATAAATCTTTCGCATTGGGGCAGAATGGACTATATTGAGAAGAAAAGACCTCTATCATTTTTGTAATAATTAACAAGATATTAATTGATAAATATTGCCGAAAATTGACCTTTAATAATTTTTTACGCGAATACTATCAACTTTACAAAAAAACTGCAAAAGACAATTGTTAATTTTCTTTTCAAAGAGCTCTAAGAATTTTTAAAAAAATTTTTCATAATTCTTTAATACCGTATTTTCTTATATTGCTAAAAATGAGAAAATATAGTACTATTGGGAGTACAAATTAGTTCGGTTAATTTTCCAAAAACTGGTTTCGGCTGTTGTGAATAGTTCATAGTGACAACTGATTTTGGCGTTTTCAGAGAGACATCTGTTTTAGACATCTGCTAATAATATTTAGTTTATATAGCTTTGAGTTTCATACAAAAACCTTAATTTTTACTGTGTTTAAAATGTCGAATTTTGTGTTAACCAAGCAGCATTTGCGGAAGATTCTAATTTTTTGCTTTAATTGGAAGAAAAGTGTAGCTGAAGCCCATCGAATGCTTGTCAAAGTTTATGGTGACACTGCTCCAACTGATAAATCATGTAGGGAATGGTTTCGACATTTCAAGGATGGAGATTTCAGCGTTGAAGACAAGCCTCGCTCTGGACAGCCAAAAAAATTCGAAGACAAAGAATTAGAGGCATTACTCGAAGAAGATCAGAATCAAACGCAAGAGGAGCTGGCAGAATCATTGGGAGTAACTCAACAAGCCGTTTCTGCATGATTGAGAACCATGGGAATAATTGAAAAACAAGGAAATTGGGTGCCTTATGAACTAAAACCGAGAAACATTGAAAGGCGATTTTTCACTTGCGAACAGCTGATTCAAAGATAACAAAGAAAAGGTTTTTTGCATCGGATTGTGACTGGAGATGAGAAGTGGATATTCTACGACAACCCCAAGAAGAAAAAATACTACGCTAAGCCCGGTCAATCGTTGCCATCGAGCTCAACATCAACACCAAAGCCGAAAATTCATGGTTCGAAGATCATGCTCTGTATCTGGTTTCATGACAACGCTCGGCCTCATGTCGCTAAAGTCGTAAAAAAATATTTGGAAACACTCAAATAGGATGTTTTATCGCACCCGCCGTATTCTCCGGACATTGCTCCTTCTGATTATTGGTTGTTCCGAAGGATGCAGCACGATTTGGCAAGTAATCGGTTCACTTCTTTCGCAGAAATCGAAAATTGGCTCCAAAATTGGATCGCCTTCAAAGACGAGTCATTTTTTCGAGATGGAATTCGAAAATTGCCTGAGAGATGGGGAAAAGTAGTAGCCAGCGATGGACAATACGTTAATTAATCTGTTCATTCGTTTTGTTTTGAAATAAATGTATTTTTGAACACAAAAAAATTAACCGAACTAATTTGTTGTTGTTGTTACTCCTAATAAAAAGTAAAAAATTCTGAAAAAATTCGTAGAGTTCTATGAGAAGAAAGTAAACAATTTTTGTCTTTTGCAGTTTTTTTGTAAAGTTGATAGTATTCGCGTAAAAAATTATTAAAGGCCAATTTTCGGCAATGTTTATCAATTAATATCTTGTTAATTATTACGAAAATGATAGAGGACTTTTCTTCTCAGTATAGTCCATTCTGCCCCAATGCGAAAGATTTATCATTATTTTCTAAATACCCTGTATACATAAAGTTATGTGTATACATGTGTATGTATATACATTTTATATGCATTATATATGCATATATTCTGCAATACACTCTACTTTTTCTGTAAAGTTGATAGCATTTTAGTAAAAATTATTGAAGATCAATTTTCATCAATTTTTAGCAATTAATATCTTGTCAACTACAAAAATTGCAAAATGGTAGAATACTTTTCTTCTCAGTTTAATCCATTTTGCCCCTATGTAAAAGATTATTTTCCAAACACCTATATGTAAGCAGCTCGGCAGCCTAAAAAATTTATAGTGTAACGTAAATTATAGAGTAATATTAAAATAATTAGTTCAAGGAATTATTATTTTGAAATAAAAATCTCAAAAAAAAAGTAAGTAATCAATACGCATAAAAGACCACATTAGTACAAAATGCCATGCTATTGTTTAAATTTGCATAACTTAAAATATTATATAGTTAAATAAAATGTTAGATAGCAAACAACACATTCAAATATACATATATTTATGTGGTAATACGCTCAAATTTAAGAAAAATGAGGAAGTAGGTGTAATTAAATACTAAAATGTACCTCAGAAACGTTTCAAAATACTTGAAAGTAAAAATGCGTTTTAAATAAAATATAATAAATATACGTTTAAAAGATGTTTTTTTTTATTTTAAACATGATTTTTTTCTAAAGCTGTTTAAAATAAAACATTAAAAACATGTTTTAAACAATAAAAACTGAATATTTTTTTTAAACACGTTTTTTATCAACCCTGCTCCCCTCACTCCGCCCGGCACACTGCCTCGCTTGCGTTCTTCAACTTTTTAATGGTTTTAAACAAACTTGTTCGGTAGTAAAAAAATTTAAGAGTTTAATAGATCTTAATGATCCACATCTCATTTTATAGTTATTTCGAATACATACATTTTTTTATATCGATTTTTTTTTCAAATCTTTCGTTTTACAATCAATAGCTTTCGTTTTATAAATGAAAAACGCTTTTTGCAACTATTCGATTTTTTCCGCATATTTTTTTCACAAGTCTCGAATCTCGAACATACGCATTTTTTTTCTGATGGCCTTTCGAAACTTTCATGAAAAAAAATGCTAGTTTATAATCTTTTTCTTTGTAAAATTCTACTTCTATTGAACTATTCTTGCTACTCGAGTTTATGAAGGAGGAACTATACAACGCGCATGAAAAATCGTAAATAATTAAATATCTCGTAAACTATTGCCTTTTAATATGATTTATACTATTCTTAAAAGGGGAGAGGTACACTACTATAATATATTAAAACTTATATGTTATTTATAGAATGCCCCTCGCCCCTTATTGATGCCTAGGGCTGCCGAGCGGCCGAGATTACCGAGAAAACATTTTTGGAACAAGCGATTAGTGTGAGAAGGAGCTCGCTGTCTCGTTCATTTTCGGCGCATCGCAGGCGGGCACACGGACATGGGCTCGTGCTTGTTTGTGTGTTACAACGCCGCACCACGATAAATGGCCGAACTTATAGGCGTGGAAAATGACGTTTTGATGATGAAATTTATATTACGTACTATTTCGTTATTATTTGCTTAATTGTAAAAATGTGACTTGTACATATCAAAGTAATTATCGACGAAAACTAAAGTTATCTTGGAATTTTATATGTAAAAGCATATATTTTACTTGTTTCAACAGTTGTCGGATCGTGTGTTTCTGCCCGAATAGGCTCACTTTACGTGCCTTTTACGACCATTTACTGACTGTCAAGGGAAGAAAGGACAGTTTTCATCGATTTTTACAAATGTTTTAAATGCTCTTGTCATTTCGTTTCATTCAAATTGTCTTTATTTAAAAATGGCACTTAACATAAATTAACGTGTCATTCCTCCCTTCTGACGTCATGATTCCAACATGGCTATCGCGAGCCATGTCAGGAGCCTTAAATTGACATTGTTTTCCATTTATGTAGTTTTACCAAGTTATTAGATTACATGAATCTTTGGAAAAATTAGTCCAGTCAACTTCTGTGTGATGATATATTTACTTCTTTTTCTAGAAATACCTGCTTTACAAACACACAAATTCTTTGTTTTAAAATCAATTTTTTAAATAAACTTTTTTTGTTAATAATTTTTTAACAACCTACGAGCGATGGCTAAAATTTGTTCACTGTCACTTGGGGTCATGACCTTGACAACATATTATATATCAAGATCAAGATCATTGAAGGATAGTTTCTTATATTGCATAATTACCCATAATTAAATTTAGAAAAAAATTATCTTTAATTTGACAAAATAACATTTCAAAAATTTGAGAAAATTTGGGTAGTGGATTATTTTAAACGCACACACACATACCCACACACACACACACACACACACACACACACAAATTAAAAAATTTGAGTATTGAGTAAATTGAAGTATTCTTGAAACCGTACAACTTTTTTTTTTTAATTTTTTCCATTTTTTATACTTCCGACGGTATTCGGCTCAAAATAGAAATATCGTTTTTTTTTTTCAAAGAGATGTTTCACTCTTTAAACATAGGTAGCGCACGTATAAAAAAATACGTGTTTCTTAGATTTTTGTTTAACAACATATTTCACGGAGTATCAAATCGGTGTCGGACAGTTGAATGATGTCCCTTGTTAGTAATCGTTCCATTACTGTTCTTTTTGTTAATAAATGATCTAAAGAATGCAGTTACACGCTGCAAACATATTCTCTACGCTGATCTGCATATTTATTCCCACTTTCCTCCATAGTCTTGAAATCGTCATCGAAATTATTGGGACTGACATTACTGCAATGAAGCAATGGGCCTCAAACAACCGCCTCTGACTCAATGTCAGTAAGACAAAAGCTATTCTCCTGGATAGCGCTAAATATACAAACACTATCTCATTTGCAAATATCAAACTCATGCTAGATGGAGAACCAATCGAATTCACAGATAAAATTAATGATCTTAGCCTCTGCACCACTAACATTTTGAGCTGATCAGAATAAGTTATAAGCATTTCTAATCGTGTTAAAGGTGTTGTGTGTAACCAAATGTTGTGTGTGTGTGTGTGTGTGAATGAACTCGATACAGTTTTCACTGATAACTTATCTTTAATAGCAATCGCGGACTTCTGCACGCCTTCTCGTCTCGCATGGAAGTGACGCAGCGTCATCACACTCGCTACCGTTGCGCCAATGCTTTCTCTGAAGCGTCACAAAATCTAAACATAGAATATCGACAATCCTTTGATAACTAATCGAGGAACATATAATTCGTGAGTATTATTTAAGGAATTCCTTCCACTTGTCTAGCATCGAATCTGGGAATGGATCGTCCCAGTCTGTCTTGATTTCCCAAAGACTTTTCATCAAGATTTTAGCTACCGTTAAAATGGGACCTATTAATCCCAAGGGAATCCGAATAGTTTACCAATTGCGGACAGCATCTCGCGCTTTGTGAACGCATGACCTATTGTATTTGTAGT
Source organism: Acromyrmex echinatior (assembly GCF_000204515.1). Next base: position 11,782 of record NW_011627726.1, on the reverse strand, counting down.
AAATTGAAGTTTGTCCGAATTTGAATTCCATTCGAACCCCAAAGCTCGAATAGTATCATTCGCATCAATCTTGAAACTAAAATCAGATTCACAGAGCTCGTGCGGAATTCCTTTCAATGCGTCGTCAGAATTAGAGCACCATTTGTGCGCTTCGAATCCTCCTTTTCGTAACATAGTTAACTGTTCTTGCAAAGAAAGAACATTTTCAATCGTGCTAGCCCCCGAAATTATATCATCGACATAAGTATCATTCAATAGAGTATGGGACGCAAGCGGATAACTCTCTTTACCTTCCTCATCTAATTGTCTTAAGCAACGTACCGCCAAGTTCTGTGTAGGCTAAAACTACACGAAAATTGTCTGCTAATTTTGTTGCGTACCCAACTCTCGTTACATCTTCCCAATATTAATTTAATTAGTACTATGCGATAGTACTAATAGATCTTACTGATCAACAAAAACTGCGACTTAAACGCTTAATGAATGCTTGTGCTTCATTTTAAATTTACGGAGAGATGAATATGTGAGTTACGATTCCTTGGGATGGCTGTCTGCGAATAATCAAAGAGTCTACCTAATTGGTTGTCTCCTTTACTCCATCATTCATCTTGAAACTGCTCCTTATCTTTCTTGCAATTTCTGCCCTCATGTCTGTCCTCGCGACGACATGCGCGCCCCCTCCTCTAGAAAAATGGCTCGCTCTGATTGGTCGGTGACCCGAGAGTGGGGGTAATGAAGTAATTAAATGGCGCGTTTTGATTGGCTCGACCCACAGCTGCCCACACACTGATTGGCTTTGTCCATAGTCACATACGCGGCGACTGGAGAAGGGCGGAGTGTCAACAGGTATGAATACCGCTACAAAATGGTGAATGAGAAAATCGAGGGAAATTGGGACCGAGACATTTTTTCGCCACGGAGGGAGGGGAAGGGGAAGGTACGGGCAACAGGCATAAATAACACATAGTTTTTTGCTCTGTAGGTCATTTTTTTGCTACCGCGGCCTAATATCTCCGGCGTACTGACGTTTTAGTGAAAGTGTTCTTTTTTTATTATTTATGATGGGGACTTTTACGAAAATTTTCAGTGCTAGGAAACTTTTACTTTCACTTGGAACAAAGGTAAAACAGGAATGAACAAGTCCGCGCTGGTACGTGTCATCGTAATTGGTGTGGTGATTTACTCACTTTTAGAGAATAAATTCTTTCTGTACTCTATGTTGGAGATATTTTTATTTAAATATGATAAAAATCTACATTATTTAAACCTGAAACGTTGGAATATTTGGTTACGAATGTGAAACAGATCGAGAATTTAAGATGTAAAGGTTTTATTTATTGATAAAAGATCTTTATTACATTGATCAATTATATTGAATTATATTCATGAAAAAATGTATTATAAAAGTCATAATCTTCGATTAAAACTATGTTAACAATTTCATTGAATTTTAATTCAATTATTTTTAAAAACAATATATTAAAGTATGTTTTCAAAAATGACAAATTTTTTTTGTGTTTTTATAGCGTTCAATGTCTTCTTTGTTGTCTCGAAAAGTGAATTTGATGATTTCGCTGTCGATATAGGAATTAGTCAGAAGCAACTCTATCTCCTTAATCAAATATTGAGCGCACTTGTTAACATTATATTTGTTACTTGTTAACATCGATAAAAGACGTCAGTTAGTTGATATGCGTATCGACACATTTGATTATGCTCTCCATTCCTTGAAATGTAACTTGTTGCATTACAATCGCGACGGAGTAAGGTTTTCTTTTCTTCGTCGGCAATTGTGCTGGTTCTGCTTGCGTACTTGCGGATAAAGCTTTCTTTAGAAAATTTTTATCTTGCTTGCGCGTATAACTTTCACAGGCAGAGGTGAAACTAACAAATATGTTTGCGAATGAGATAGGATTTACTTTGATTTTGCTTCCGTTTATATATATTCATGAGTTTATATATATTCTCTTGAAATTGTTACATTTGAATCTGATTCCTTCTGTGTAATTACCAGTCAATTTGACGATAAACTCGAAGATTCTCTCTTTTGTTGTAATCCCACGTGTAATTTCTTCATGAGAGGAGTTGAGTGGATACGTCATAGAGAGCAGCAAATATTGTTGCTCATTTCGTTCAGTAATATTGTTTATCATGCAAGGATTATCAGGCACAGAGAGATTTCTAATTTCTTGTCTTCTAGCCTGTCGCTTCATGCAAAAACTTTGGATGAATGTTTTTCACTCAAATAAAGGAAAACTGATTTCGAAGTAGACTCTTCGAACAACGAGACACGGCTGAAGTATTGTAACACTATGTGAAATGATTTGCGTTTATATATACTTTTCGAAAACTAACAAATCTGCGCGCGTATAATATTGTATTTGTGTAAATCGTTTCTTTTCTAGAAAAATCTTGATACACTGTTATGTGATGCAGTTACTTTTTTAGAAAGAATTTTCTCGAAGAAAACGAACAACGGAAATATTCCATGTCATAAATATGTTCGAATTCGTAAAAAATCGAATAAATTGTCAAAATTATTCGAATATAAAGTACTATTGTATTTGAAAATAATTCGTCGGGGTAAAGGAAATATTCTAACGCCGAATTTATTTTTAATAAATTTTAGAAATATTTCTCACTAGCACGACTGGAACAGGGATAATGGAATAAGAATACGCATGAACATAAAAGTTTATTCGAGCAAAAAGACAATCTTAAAAAAAGGCAATGTTAAAAAAAAATTCTTTTCTAACGAAAGAGAAACGTTTTCCCTGAGAAAAATTATTTGTCAACCGCCATAAAACTTTTCATATAGAATAAACAAAAAAATTAAGTCTTAGTTATATAATTAAGATATTTAAGAGAAAAAGTTTAAGTGACGAGAGTATGTTCAGTGTGTCCACGATTTTTCTTTCTTACGACAAACGAAATCTAACAAAAATCAAGTGTTATAAGAATACTCGTTGAAATTCTGTTTCTTCTTCATTAAAAAAGTTTATTTTTTGATTGTCAAATAGACAAATAGTACGTGAAAATTTTTCTAAAAAAAAAGGAAAAAATGGGAAAGATTAAATTTGAGTTACTCCAACAATAAGAATACATAGTACGAAAAACTTGTGACAAAAACTTTTCCGAGATAATAATGAAAGTGGGGGGAAAGGGTTTTCCTAAGGCGAGTGATGATGGGAGTGGTGCTCATGTGAGAAGAAAGGAGTTAATTTTATATTGTCAAGGTTTGTTAGAATGTTGTTCATAACTAGAGAATTTTATCATCTCTCACTCTCAAAATTTTTCGAGAAGATCTCTACGTGTAAAAGAAACAAATCCAATCGAAAAAATTGTCAAAATTTACTAGCCAATAACTGGAAATTTTTATTGATTCATTTTTCTTTAGGAATTTTCATAATCATACCATATAAATAGCGCGTATCGAGTGAATTAAGGATTAGTTCTACATCTGACTCTGTCAAGAGTTGAGTTTTGTTAGGTAATTATAAAATCGCTAGTTTCATGCGATAAAAATAGCGCTTCGCGAATCACTTGCGAAGTTCTTTATCGTCGCCTGCAATTTGAACTAGAAGTTAATTGCAGTTAATTATCTGATAAAATTGTCAGATAATGATGAGAAGAATTATTCTGTTTTCGGAAGTTTCGCAGGTAAGTGCTCCAGAACATTTTTGTGTATTATGCCCAAGCTGGGGCATTGTGACGGTGATGCGAGATTGCTGAATATTATCTCGCATCATTTAGAAGTACGCGAGTGTTTCGAGATCATGAAGAAATGTTGGAGGATACATAGCCGACTTCAAGCGTCGCGCTGGATGTAAGCAATAACAATATACAGAGTTGGGCATATTCGATGGAAAGATGTTTTTTTTTTCAATCATGGGAAACGTCGTTACTCGATCTAACATCTCTGTCAAAAGTTACAGCTGTTGCCAGATCTTTCTGTCGAATATGGCCAACCCTGTATTTTTTAAAAGAAATTTTTAAACAAGGTCAATAAACGAGCCAAAGATAGTTAACAATTTAAAATAATATTTAATCGAACACATAATTTAAAATACGTTTCGGGACCACCGGTCCACTTCTTCAATTATACATTAGATCAAATCGATTAATTAAGTTCGTCGGAAAAATTAATTAACATATATATTACCAAGCGCAAAAATTGTTCGCACATAAAACTGGCCTTATATACTAAAATCAGTGAGCCATTTGAAAATGTATTGTTGTCAATCAATGATGTGTGGATGAAATACAATGGATAGAACTTACAAAATCGGTAAAGCATTGATGTCATCTCAAAAAGTGATAAAAAATGCAATGACTTTCAAAAACTAATAACGTCCAGCATCACGCTATGTCAAGACAGATTAAAATCATCAATCATCGTTATTCAGCGAGAATCAATAACGAAATTTTAAGAACTCTGCGTGAGAATTAATCAGTTCTTAATCAAAAATATTAGAATTTGAGAAATTTGGGGGGATTATTAATATTTCAGATTGATTGCATTGAAAGTCCGACAACCATATCGGCACGCAATTATAATTTCTTCTGAAGTTAATTCATTTAAATGAATATATATAATAGTTCAACATCTTTACATTCAAACCGTAGTCGCTTCATATTTAAAGTAATGTATCTAACATAAATGGTCTTATTTTCAATTTTATTATTGTTTATACACGCTCGCCTACAATGCGTAACTCACTATACATATTGGTTATTGTGAGGAATATTGTTAAGGTCTCGATAATCTAGAAGCTTAGAACGCTTGTACAGAATGCAAGAGATCCGGGTTCGACTCCCGGTCGAGGCAATATTTTTTGCAATAAGTTTATTACAGTTTTTTAAGATTAAATTTGGAAAATTTGGAGGGATTATTAATATTTCAGATTGGTTGCGTTGAAAGTCCGACAACCATATCGGCACTCAATTATAATTTCTAAAATTAATTCATTTAAATGAAATATATAATAGTTTAATATCTTAACATTCAGACTGTAGTGGCGCTTCATATTTAAAGTAAAAATATTAGAGTCAAATTTTGTAAAAAATTATAGATAAAATATAAGACTTACATGTGTTATATACCAATAAAATCCCCTTATTCTTTATAGAATAATATATTCGTCATAGGTATACAATTTATACTTTACTTTTATCTTATCGCTAGATTTCCCTATTTTATCTTTATTTCGAAACCAGAAATTCCGTTTCTCTTTTATATTCAGTTTCTTTATTTGAACATTCAAACTCTAACAGATAGATCAGATTATGTACTTTTATGCGTCATAAAAATTATTATATCTATAGATTATTCTAGAAAGAATGTCTAAGAATATCACACGACTTTCTCAAAAAAGCCCTCCTATAAAATAACAAATATAAAAGCGTATTAACATTAACATTAATAATAACGTATATTATATTAGCGTTTAACGATTAAGTAATTAAGTTCAATAATTAGCAGTAAAATAGAAATCTTCCTGAATGTGAGAACGAATATCTTTTTCTTTCTTTTCCCTTTTTCTTTTTCTAATAAAGTTAAATTTTAAACATATGAATGTAGTGAATTCGCCTCGCATAAAGGATATTAAGGAAAACCGAATTTTTATAACAAATTGTTAAAATTCAACTATTATTTATTAAGAATAAACTTGTAGAGTGGGGAGTAGGGCTTACGCGCCTTGCTGCCTTATCTCAAAGAAAGCGCGAGTATAGGTTCCACCAAATTTTGGGAAGTGTCGATTGATTCTGAAAGGACACTCCCACACTCATTTTCAGTATATAAAAGGAGCTGTCGAAGACAGAAACACACTCTCACACTTACACTTACACTCAGACACACTCTTGTACTTACTCTCAAACTCAAACTTACTCTTAAACTCACTCTCAGACTCAGACTCTTAGACTTAGACTCACTCTTGTACTCAGACTTAGACTTAGACTTACACTTATACTTACACTCAAACTTAGACTCAGGCTCACTCTCAGGCTCACACTGCTTCGGTCAATCAGCCAGTCAGTCAGTTACAGTCAAGGTGAGAACTATCCTCGCGCTTCATCAGCACCTCATTTTCGCATTTATCTTTTTTTAATAAACGATAATATTAAATCGAATCTATCGACGAAACGTCTAAATCTCTAATTCCTTAATCCACATACAAGTACATATATACATATATGAATATCTGAGGGATTGTTGCGACTGTCGCTGCCAATAGCGTGGCTCCCATTTGTCGGCACTTCCTCGGAGAATTCATAATTTCCTCGTATCCAGAGTATCCTCGTATCCTTAACTACACAACTTAATCTCCGGTCTCCGAGTAAATTGTTTAAATACATTGACTCAAAAACGGAGAAACATCTCAATAACAATATTGAGACGTAACACATGAATGCCATGACATAAACGTAAAATATCTAATCGCAATTGATACTCAAATTCAAACGTTCTGTAGGACAGAACAATAACATTTAAGTATAACATTTAAGTTTATTTATTATCGTTATTCTCTAATGGAACAAAATATGATTCGTCCAGATTTTCTGTGTCTTTTTGTAAATTAATTTCTTCTGTGTATTCTTTTATATATTGTGACTATAGTCTCAACCGACAGCATAACTTTGTCACGTTTTATGTTATCGTTGTTCGACAGCCAGCGATTTCACTCTGATACTCTAAGAATTATTTCAGCTACTCATTGAATTATCGCGAATTTTCCTTAACTTAAGTTGGGCACAAGTGAGCGTGTCATTTTTCGTTATTCTTCTAAATCTCGAATAAATATTTTCACTATTTCTCTATTGCAACGGACGATAACCGACTACTCAGCCAATGAGTGATTCGAAGCGTGAGTGAATCGGAAGACGAGAGAATAAATAAGAATTACTTCCTTTTAAAAGTAAAAGAATGACAAACATATATTTGGTATTCGTAACGAGAACAATCACAAGAATCTCATCCTGAATGCAAATTGCAGCAGTTATAATAATTCGTCTTGGCGCGAATATGAGTTCGCTATAATCAGGAGTTATCGAATCGCGCAACGCGAAATGATAGAAAGAACGTGGACAGCTGTTATCGCGAGAGTCTTGCCATTTCATTCGTCGACTACAGTGTACAATAATAACCGCGACTTTCTGCCCAACGTCGTGCAAGGTTTTTTCTACTTTACGCGAAACACAATTCAAACTACGGCAACGATACAAGATGGCGATCTAACGTACAATCACACGAGTAGATATATTAGGCGGGTTCTAACCCAGGGGCTAGAGGGGAATGCGGGGTGCGGGGAAGTACTTGTAAGCGCGGGGGATAGAGGGGGAAAGGTCTAGGCTCCTACACAATAGGGCTCCTTTTTTTTGTTATCAAAATTTGACCATGTTTTTCTTTAAAAATGCATTGATAATAAAGGTTTGAATTTGACCATGACATATTTTTCTTTTCTTTAAAAATGTATCGATAATAAAGGCTTGCAAAGGCTTGCATGTGAGAGAAAGATAGAGCGCGCGTGCTATGAGTGAAGAAAGGATGGAAGAATTAACAGAGTACGAGTTTCTTTTGTATGATACAGTCTTTTCAATTTTTATTGTATTTCCTGGCGCGTCAAGGCAAAGGATGGGAAGTAAAAGACAATACGCATGAAATAAGGCTAACAAAAAATGTTTTATTTACATCTTATTACATCAGTTTTCGTACTTATTAAAAACTTACATATAATGTGTAATCTTTTTCATAAATTTTGTCGTAGATCTGACGATTCTGAGGATCTATGTTTTTTTGTTTATGTTTCCAATATCGTTGGGAAGATTTTCTAATGGCAAGTTTCTTGAATATTATCACTCACAGATCGGTGACCGTTAAAGTTTGAGTTTTATGTTCGTGCTTTGTACTAACGATTGTTTTTTTTCCTTTTTTTTTGTTGAAATTTTCATGAAACGGAGAAATCTTGGAGTCCATTGGACATAATGAAATATATAAAAGGGCATAAGTGCTCGATGTACCACAGTGGTGTCCTGGAAGACCAAGGAATCAGTCGCTTCAGTTATTGATAAGCATAATATGGCTAATCATGCGAACATAGTCAACGCAGTCGAGTATGTTCGAAACGCAGATCCGGAACAGTTCGCACATATCAGAGACGAAAAGCCTGGCACTGAACAGCCGTACTAAATACTGTATAATCCATTGTTATTATACGACGACGAGTGATGCTTCAAGAATATGTGCAGAATGCATGATCCGTTTGACTGATATTGATATCGCAGGATTGTATCTCGTAAGAAAGCATGATATTGGGCATATTTACGCGCTAAGCGGTCAGTCTTGCACAAATTGCAGACTACCACCTTCGAATAGTATTTTGAATGAATCACATGCAAGTGCTCCGTAGAAGAGGGTGATCTAAAGACTGTAAAAAAAAAGACATGGAAAATCACGAGTGAGTACGCGAATTGTTGGAACAGTGTGGCCAGGTCTGTACTCTGATGGAATATTTCGCGTGGCTGCAACGATGCAACGAGTGCATCGAGCAGCTTGAAGAACTTTGTCGTGCCCAGCGT
>NW_011627725.1:145930-187758 GCF_000204515.1 Acromyrmex echinatior | reverse complement strand
TCGAATCGTTAAGAATACGTACATGGGCCTTAAATTTTGGGATAGTAATTGATTTAGTAATTTGCGGTTTATGTTTAATTTGAAGTTTTGTTGTTTATATTGTGTAAAATTTATATTAAGAAATTTGATCTAATTTCATAATATTTGAGATTTATAAAATCAAAATATTGAAAACATCCCTCATAGAGATTTTTTTAAATTTAGATTTATTTTTAGTCAAATACTTATATTTTTAGTTTCGAATAGACGCGAATAAATTTATTTACACACGTGTATTAATAAAATTATTATTATTGATAATTAATATTTAATCAATTTGATTAATATGGTGGCCCCTTCGCGACGCGTTCGTGTTTCGCGCATCATACAAAGGCGTAAAATTTTACGCTTTTAGTCGGCAGCAAAAAGGAATATTTCTCCTTGCTGTCGATCTCTGGCATGTTAAGCCAGAATATTGGCCAGAAAAAAGACGACGATCTGAACGAAGTGGATGGTGGTGTGTAAGACCAAACTAATTTTTTGAAAGATATGTATATATATATATAAAGATAAATTCTGAATATTCGGGAGGGCAACTTACTCGCAAATTGCGAGTTCTTATATTGTTGATTTAAAATACAATAACTAACAAATAACAGGGCTAATGAGAGCCAGTGCAGATAATGAAGCGCAAGTTTTGTAGGTTTTTTATCTACAAATTCTAGTTGCATTTGATATTAGCTCTGCTATTTGTTAATTTTTTGTATTTAAAAAATTAGAAATCTATTTTAATTATTATTATTTATTGTTCATTTATTTAATGCGATCGCAATTATGTAATCTGAATTTATTAGTACACGATAGGACATGGTTAGGCATTAGCTGCTGCATTCAGCAAAGAAAGCAGTTTCCCAATTTTTGTAATTTTATTATTGTATTTTTTTTAAATATTATTAGTTGATATAAATTCATAAAAAACCTAAAGCAAGAACCAATCGTGTTGAAGAATTATACAATATTTGTAAAGCTGCTTTTTCTGTGGAAACATAGCCATTAATGTATTATATTCACATAACAACATATATATATATATATTATGTTGTTACAATAATTCAAGAACAATTTCTATATTCAAACAACTTTATTATAATTAATAATGAACAATCTTTGGATTAAATTAATTTTTACAACAAGCTTTATTATAATCAACAATAAATAATCTTTATCTAAATCGACATCATTACAATTAATTTATAAATTATTCTTACACACAATTTTACGCGCATACATTTATAAATATTACTACAAGAGTTATTGTAAAAGCCTAATTATAAATAACGTACGTATGTATGTAGTTTTATTTTGTCTTTTTTTAATTAAATAATTATTTACAAATCTAAAACGTTATTTCCAAACTTATGGAGGGTTCTGTCAAGTCATTGCATTTCCTAGATTTCTTTCCTGGACCAGGTCATTTCTTCCTCAGTTTTATCTCTTTTAACAGGATCTGTATCCTCCGTTTACTTTTCATACTTACAAGAATGTCAATATGCTGAAAATGTTGGCGTTCGCTCTCGGATTCTTTATTTTCTTGGTATATACTTTTCCATCCATGATGACAGCTTTGTCTCATAGGAATTTTTTCTGTAAAAGTATAATGGATCTTCAATACACACGTACTTTAGTGAAAATTAAAAGATTCTCAAAGCGTCAAAAAAAAACAAAGAGTTTTAACTTCTTAGAAACCTCCATTGATTTATTCTTAACTCTTTGCAATTTCAAACATCCATACACGATTCGCGAATGTTCTAAAAAACATGTATGGAATATTTCTTTATGTTTCAAAAAACTTAATTTCGATTATCTTTGCGTTTATCCTACGATTTTGTTTCATTTTTATAAATTATTTAAACTGTGTTTTGCGAGCTTGCTTAACTCTACAGTATTACATTTCATTTTTCATATTTCATTTATTATACTTAAAGAAGAACAAAAGAACATAATAATTTCGAAGCGAAATTTTTTCATCAGAGAATCTAAAGAAATATCGTTTTTTTTTTACTTTTTAACGTGATTTTTGTATTATAATTTTAATATTTGGGCATAATATAACCTAAACATTACATAATTTGATATACATTTTTGAAATAAGTTACTTTCAAAAGTGGGGAGGGGGGCTAACTTTGTTTAGGTTAATCACTTTATTCATTTTTAGTTCGTATTATGTATCTTAAAACTACCAACTTTTTTACAAAATCATTTTTCCGAATTTTTGGAATAATGAGATACTTGGCTAATTACATTCATTTGATATTTGTTTTTTTAAAGTTTGAATAATTTTTGAATAATTAAAACTATTTATTAAGAAAATTAATATTTTTTTATTTTAGAAAGGATGTAACATTCGATTTTTTTATGTATATATATATATATATATATATATATATATATTTTTTATGTATATATTTTTCTCTTTTAAAAAGGTTATTTTAAGAAATATTATCAATATGTGTCCTGTACATTGTACTGTGTTAGATACAACAATCTCTATTAAAAATTATATCGAATTTTTTATATATCTAATATTAAAAAATTTAAATTTTATTTTGATTGAAATCAGATATCTGTTAATTTTTTTGCAAAATTTAAACAAATTTGCAGTTACAATATAACTATTAAAATAAATTATGTATAAGTTATGTATAGGTTATTTCGACTTACTTAATTTATTAATTTTACATTTCATTTGCATTTTGACATCCTAAATCTAAAACGTTCCTTACTTTTTCTATCTTTAAATAATTCTGGCATACTAAATTTTATTTTCAATTTTCTAAACTCTCTCTCTCTCTTTCTCCCATTATCTTCTCTTCCCCATACAGGGATGCTAATAATTCTAAAACATTTTTGATTGCCATGAGTTTGAACTAATTTAGGTTGGATTAATGACATTACATACTTTACTATTTGGTTGACATTGCATACTCTACCTTTTACAATGTCATTAACTCAACTCAGATTACAAGCTCATTGCTATCGAAAACGCTATAAATAAAAAATCTGGAAAACTGATTCATTAGAAAAATAAAATAAAATAAAATGCGAGCAATTATGTAAGAAATAAAACTGCAACAATTATAAATTCTAATTTCTCGGACTGAATTTCATCTGATATCCTTTTATTTTTCAAATCCCAAAAATTTAAGAATTGTTTGTAAAAACCGACGGAACGTTTGCGGTGATCAATCACGATGCCTGTCGGAAAGAATTGCTAAAAGTTAATGTCGGGATACATCAAAGCATTGTGGCGCGATTCTGGTAACAATCGCTGGCAAAGTCGGCTAGAATCTTCTCCATCTGTTTGCCAGTCTCCTGCACCATAGTCTTCAGGTACCCCGTCTCCTTCTGCAGTAGTATATGGGGATGATCAAATTCCTACGCAGGATAAAAATCCTCATTTAACATCTGTTCTTGTTACGCACTATTGGAGAGCGTCATACTTTGATTCATACGTGCCGCATATAAAATATTTACGCAACGTGTACTACAAAAAATGAAAAATAAAAATCATTTCTGCTATAGGTATAATTAGCACAGTTGACTCTAACAGCTAATAAATGATTTATTCAAATAAATTTACTTCAATAAAACGCACAAGGAAGAAGAAAAAAATTCTCAAGATTTATGAAATATTTATACGAAAAATTCACGCATAATTATGTTGCTTTAAAACATTATAAAGCTCAAAAGTAAATTTTATAATCTGAAAAGAAAATTAAGTAAAAGATATATTACAAAGATAATCAAAGATAAATTTTTAATTTGATTCTCTATAATCGAAGAGAGAAGGAAAGATTTCGTGACTTATTTAAATTCGATGATCCACGCTAAAAAATACACAAAAAGATAGTCATAAAGAAATTGATTCACCACAATGCTGCCAGCATCCATCACCAGGATACGATCGCTATCCATGACGGTGTTGAGCCGATGAGCGATCGTCAGCACCGTACAATTCTCAAACTTCTTTTTGATTGTTATTTGGATCAATTCGTCCGTTTGCGAATCTACATTCGCGGTCGCCTCATCCAACACGAGTATCTGGTTGTTTCTGACTATCGCGCGCGCCAGGCAAACCAGCTGCCGCTGGCCGACGCTGAGATTGGAGCCGCCTTCGTTGATATGAGTCTCCAAGTCTAATTCCTTCAGCTCGACCTCTTTGAGGGCTTGCCACAGCAGTTCATCCATATATAAATTGAATGGATCAAGATTTCGCCTCAGGGTACCAGAAAACAGATATGGTTCCTGCGGAATAATGCTGATCTTGGAACGCAGATCGTGCAAGCCGATTTGATTCGTGTTTACTTTATCGATCTCGATCAGACCATCCACGTTGGCTAAGCGAAAGAGAGCTTGGATCAAGGATGACTTGCCGGCGCCGGTCCTGCCGACAATGCCAATTTTCTCCCGAGGAAAGATAACAAAAGTGAGGTCTTTAAGCACCGGCGGTTCCAATGGCGCATAGCGAAGAAACACGTTTTTAAATTCGATTTTGCCTTCCTGCGGCCACTCTGATTTGGGTTTTTTATCAGGGATACTTTCGAGAGGAGGCTCGCTGTCCACTTTACTGGAAGAGAATTAAAGTAGGGAATATTAACATAAAGATATATATATATATATATATATATAAAATCTTTCTAGTGGTACTTCTAGTGTGGCATATCTGAGATTTCTTTTGCTATATCATATAACCTTTTCATTACTCAAAGTATAACATATTTACTTGTTACTATTCCTTGATGTCTGGCGTTTCAATTAAAATAGAAATTTGTTACAAAATGTTAATTTTTCTATCGTTTGCAATACAATATGATATATCATGCAATAATACAAACTGGCACCGGAAAGTTAGTAATTTAAATAGATTGGAATAATTTAGAAAGTTTTATATTTACATAACATTATAAAAAAAAGTATCTAAATAGACGAAAAAAAGGATGTATCGTTAATAAAAAAAAGTCATCAATTTTTGATAGCAAAAAGGATCTAAATTAAGGATTTGAAATACTTTAACGCTTTAAATTTTAAGATTTCTAGCACGCAGATTTAGAAGAAATTACGAATTTAAAAATCTAATATATAATCAATAATGGAATGATGAACGATCTCAATAAATATTTATAATCAATAGATTAAATCGTCGACTAAATTCTGCGTCACTTTGATTTTAATAATGATTTATCAGAGAGTTAAAAATTGTAAATACAGGGATGTGAGATAAACAAATTTATATTTTAATAAGATAAAATAATTCATAGAGATAATGTGCACTTAATACATACAACGTCCAAAGTATAGAGTACCTGTACTCAAGGATACGCTCCACAGAGGTCATTTGGTTCTCCAGCTCAGCACTTTGACGCATACCCCATTGGAACATGCCGGTGATATTGATACTCTGTGTGATCGCCAAACCTACATATTCGCCGTTCCTCGAACCGCGGCCATAGTTGTCCAACATAAGGAAGCTTAGCGTGACCAGTGCAATGTACAGAATACAGACAATATCCAGCCAAAGGCCGAAGGCGCGCGTAGATGCGATAAAAATGTATGTCGCGGACGAATGAAGATCTTGGTGATTATCAAACTCCTTCATAAGAATCGTTTCCGCCCCAAAAGCACGGATCGTCGGTAATCCTTGAAGAGTCGCGTTGAGATGAGCGAAGACCGGTGAGCGAGCTGAGGAAAGTTGAAAACTCTACTCACTTTATTCGAAGAGTTGAAATCCATCGTCAATTCAATGAGATTCATAATGCTTCAATCTGCGATCGAAACTTCTTTTATTTTATTGGGAGATTAGTTATGTCTATTCTAGTAAAAGATGAGCCTAAGATACTCACTGGTGCCTTCGAGACGCTTAACACTACGACTAGTGGCCAGGTAGAAGGTTCTCAGGTAATAAAAGACAATACCAACAAAAGCTGTGGGTATCAGCAGCCACACGTTCGAGATGGCGACCAGAACGGTGATGCTCAGCATCCATAGACTGATCTGGACACTGTCCATAAACAAAGTGGGCAGCATCTCATCTACTCCGCCCATATCTTTGGAGAAGCGATTGAGTATACGTCCCGACGTGTTGGTGTTGAAGAATCGCATAGTGGCGCGGCTGATGCTACGGAACATGTGATCGTGCAAGCGCACTGAGGACCGCATGCACGTCCAGAAGAAGATCAACGAACGAATTAAGGTGATGCAGATCGTCAGCACGATCAACCCGCTGTAGATGTAGACGCACTGCATGCGGGTGAGGGGACTCCTCAGGTCCTCTATGACGCCGTTTTCCGTTTGATTCATCTATAAAATTATACAATTAACAAAATATGATTAATGTAAAATGAGATCTACGATCTTTCTACAAAAACTTCTTTCTGCTTACGTTTAAAAAAAATTACACTTTTTAAAATGTGCCAAGCGAGACTAACTCTTATTAGCTAATAGATAAGGGATTATTGTTTTTTTCCAAATTGGTATTTCTCTCTTCTTTAATTTCCAACGAGCCAATCCGACTGAGCAAGAAGGGATAACTGTTATAATTTTCTGGAAAAGCGATTATGCCTCAATTCGCGAATTATTTTAGCAACTTGTACATAGACACTTACAAAATGTTCTTCTATTTCAATCCATTGGGCAAGAAAGAAGTCGCTGCTGCCGGCTGCTAGTTGTGTTAATATAAAAAGCATAGCCACTATAGATATCACGCACCAGTTTCCGCCAGCGCGTAAATAATTCGTATAAACTCTGCCGGAAACATTGCCTACTGTTCGCATCTCAGCCACCTGAAATTAACGATTAAAATTTAACTTATAATTTAGTGTTAAAATATAAAATTATTTCAATGATAGGTAAAAGAACATTCGCGGATTCGAAATTAATATGCGTACTTCTAAATAAAAGTAAACTCACACAAATATTGTTTAATTATTAAGGATCAACAAGTCCCTACAATTTTTCTGAAGAAAGACAAATAAAAATTCAATCTGATATGTCACTCAATCTGCACTAAAGTATAGCCGACATACAGATAATTTTATTTATCACAGTGTTTTAAGAACAAAGTTGCAAAATTTGATTTTATACGGACCTTCGAAACTTTATTTTAAAAAAGGGGGTCTATAAGCTCTCATGACGATTTGAATGTTACTTCTACGAAGTAAAATATGATGATTGAGCAGATATATATTTACCACGAAAAAACATGGTTCCGTTTATTATAATTATAAAAAAATCAAATTGCACAAAATCTGATTATGTCAGACGAAGACATTTTTTTAAGTTTCATATCTTTGTAAAACAAAAAATCAAAATGGTCTCATGGCTACATATTTCTTCTATCAGACAAAATATGGTAGAATAAATAGTAGAATATTATATAGATATGAGTTAATTGGCTCGTTACTCCTGCCTACTTATTAAACGTTAATGATAATATTTTTTTTAATATGTTAAAATCAAACTTAAGAAAGATAGAATACTTGAACTAATGTTTCGCTATATTTAAGATACGATTATTCTAAATCACAATATCATAATGTTAGTTAAATACGATACATAGTAGTTACTTCAGAAAATAAATAATTAGAAAATAAGTCCAAATTACTTCAGCAGGCCCTTGTTTCGAAGTGTCATCAATCATAAAAGAATTCAAGGATTTGATACTAGTGTGCGAATTTCTACGGCTGATAGAAGCCAAAAGGGACGGAGAGGATTTCTCATTCACTTCCCATTGATTTTCCAATAACTGACCGAAATCCAATCTCATAGAGCTCAGTTCGTCATAAGTCCTGATGAACAAAAAAATTTTATACTATAAAGCAATAGAAGTGATTAATATAAATTAATATAAATATTCGTTTCAACTTTCCAAACAAATTTTTTGAAAATAATAAAAGATTTGTTACACGGCGTTACAAGACAGGCACACGTGCATTTAAATATTCCATGTCAATATTGCTATTTGTATTTTTTCTGTAAAGAGACAATGATTCCTGATGTTTAAGAAACTATTGATATAAAGACTTAAAATAGAATGTTTTGCTTTATCACCAGATAGATAAGCCCAAAGTAATTAGTTCCGTTAAAGGCCATTAAAATGTTCTCGCACATGTACCTGAGTCATAGATACTATCTACTGATAAAGAACTTTAATAAAAGTAAGTTCTTTTTCGTTTTGGTTTACAAATAATATTCTCATTCGTCCTTCATTCCTCTCTTTGTGATAAAGAATTAAGGCTTTAATCGTAAAGATAAAACAAAGCAATAAAATAAATGTATGAATAAAAACGTAAAATATATGGATGTCAGTAATGTTTTACTTCATTATAGAAATTGTAGCAAGATTATAATATGTAAGATACAAATTAAGAGAAATAGAAAGAAAGTGCAATAGAATCGTACCCTTCAGCCTGAATAGTTCCGTTTTTCAATACAATAATTCTATCGACGTTGTGTAAGTATTGCAATTGATGAGTCACAAGAATCCGAGTCTTGTTTCCTAGATATTTGCTGATGCATTTTTCAAACATATACTTGCCCACATGGGCATCTACGGCGCTTAAAGGATCGTCCATGAGATATATGTCAGCGTCGGCATAAACGGCTCTCGCTAAGTTTACTCTGTCATTTATCAATATTTCATCATTATTACTATAATATATACAATATTATAACCAATGTGTCTTTTCTAACTATTTATATTTTATATGCAATACGAAAACTTTCAAAAAAATTAATTGAAATTTGTGCTTTCTTAACAAAATTAATTTTATTAAGACGGAAAATTAAATTGCATTAATTGTATATATTAATTTAATTAAAGCATATAAATTTATTTTTCTCAGTGTCAAAAATGAAAATTCTTACATTACGTACATTAAATGTAAACATTAATAAAACATACATTTTTAAATATTCATCTCATTGAGAAAAGCTTATTTCAAAGATTAAATAGATAAGCAAAGAAAATATTTTTATAATAATCAGAAGAAATAAAAAATTAAATAAATTAATAATTAACAAATTAAAATATAATGTTAACTTAAATGTTACGATAGAAAGTTAAGAAGAAAGTAAATAAAAATCATATGTAATTGTTAACAGTTCGGAATTGCAATAACAATAATAATTAGTATAGATATATGCTCGTGTTTGAGCTATCTATCTATACTGATTAAAAATGATATTTTTAATTACTTATTAATTCTAAAAGATCTCTGTCAATTATACAGATTAAAAAATTTTACAAATTTTGCAAGTTTTGTCTTATTAAGATGACTTTAAAACGAACCTTGCCCGCTGGCCACCGGAAAGACTGATACCTCTCTCGCCTATGATTGTTTTATCACCATAAGGCAGCAGACTGAAATCTCTCTTTAACTGACACACTTCAATCACATGATTGTATCGAATCTGATCCATTTTTCGTCCAAATAAAATATTCTGTCTCACCGATCCGGCGAACAGCCACGGTTCTTGACTGGCATAGGCAATTTTGCCGTTAATCTGTGAAAAAAAAGTATATAAAATAATCATCACTTGGGCTTCTGTCGAGGTAAAAAAAATTGCGGAATAATGTAAATCGGAAAGCTCTCTTAATCACAAGTTAATCAGAAAATGGAAAATCGAGTATAATTATTAAAGGTGAATTATCAACATACTTGAATAAAACCTTTGTACAAACGAAGTTCTTTCAAGATAACGTTTATCAGGCTGCTCTTGCCCGCACCGACCTGGCCGACGACAGCAATTAGTTCATTAGGACGCACATCTATGTTTATATTATGCAAGGTGTTTTCCTTTTCATAATCCTGCCACTTGGCGCTGCCATTCTTGATTGAAATGCTGTATTCGAAACACTTCGGCTGGTCTACGATGATGTAGTCCTTTTTATTTTGTTCGGTTAAATCTTCCTTTACATTTTCCTGCTTCTGATGCTTTGCGTTTTTTTTATTATTCTGCTTTATGCTCTCCTTGTTATTTTTCTTCGTATTTTTGTTGTTCTCTTTGTTCTTCTTCATTTCGATCTTAGAAGATATCAATTCGTCACACATCAAGAACTTCTTTAGCCGTTTTACGGTTACAATCATTTCCGCTGCTCCTCTTATCCCTAAGTTGGACAAAATAGATAAATAAATAAAAATAAGAATATAGAATAATTTTGTCTCATATTTAACGACAGACATGATTATTGACCCTTAAAAACCCTTCTGGATGTGGCATAAAAAGTACTCAGTTTTACTGTACTAACTTTTAAATTTTATATATAATTTAATGAAGAGAATGCTAACTTAAGTTTAAGCCAGTATCTCCATTTTCAATTACATTATTCTGCTAAATCTTTTCGAGTACAGAAATATTAGGACTGGAGCATATATTTAATTATGGTGTTATTTTTTGTGGCGAAAAGTGTTAGCTTAAAAAAAATCATTTCTCGTGTGTTTAATAACTTAGATCAATCTAAACAATTATAACAATATCACTAATTCTATAAAGTAAAACATTACATAAGAAAAAAATAAAACAAAAGAATCACACATTATCATCTTTTTCTGAAATTATCACATACCTTGCGGAAGAAACATAGCCATGGATAAGCATAAACAGTTGTAACATGCGGATATCATAAACACCTTCTCAGCTGTT
Organism: Acromyrmex echinatior; assembly: GCF_000204515.1. The sequence continues at coordinate 177,078 of NW_011627725.1, read as the reverse complement.
ATTTCATAGCCGAATAGTGTGTAAGCCAGCACTGTGACGAACAATGATATTCTTGTGGTGAAAATGATGAAAGATGTGCTAATACCCTTTATATACGACGCCCACCGGATAATATTAATTTCCATTCTGCAAATGAATTCCATAGTATTAACTTTTTTTCTGCAAAATTGTATTTATCTTTTCTGATCTAAAACGTATAAACAGAGTTTATTGAATTCGTGTCTCAATATTGAGAATTAATAAGTTTTGGCTACTTAAATTTCAAAATTAAAAAATAAATAACTTTTTATAAACAAATTAGATTTTAACTATCAAGTAGTTATAAACTCAAATATCATGTATCAAGATTATTAAACATTAAGACTCATTTTAATCGAAAATGCATTCTTTTCTTATTTGTATTTGTATTTGTAAACTTTATTATCGTTATTTTAAATATTTATGATATATATGATAAATACATATTATTATAAATTTTTATTGATAAAATCTAATAAAAATTATTATTTTATTCATAAATATTCCCTTTTACTGTTATTATTATCTCAGCGTTTGGGACGCGGCAGAATTCTTATTCATAGAGAGAGTTTTTAATTAATAATTTTTTTCTTAATTATTACAAAATTGAACCAAAGAAAATTTTTGTAATTAAAAATATTTTACAATTAAAGGTAAATCCTATTAAGATAAATATTGTACTTTAATTTATGTTATAAAAAACTTTAAATTCAAAATATTACTTTGTCCTAATCTAGATGATTTTTCTTAATGATTACTCAATATACAATAATATGAGAATTGCATGCGTAATCAGTGTATGCAGCGGTACTAACTTCCTTGCTTTTTCTATAAGGGCGCTGAACGGATTTTCCCAGGTATACATCTTGATGGCTTGAATTCCACTGACGATCTCGTTCGTGAATCGTACTCTCTCATCAGTTTTGATAGCGATCCTTGATCTTAACTCTGATGATTTTTTGCCTAACCACACTGAGGAATTTCGAAAACGAAACATGAAATAGGATTAGAAGAAATTTTCAATCGTTCTCCAAATAGGATATTAATTAAACAGTGTACACAATTTGTTGACTAGAGGAAAAAGATTTATTAATTATAAATTTAACAATAAATTTAAAAATTTGAGCATGTAATGAAAATTTAGAAAATTGAAAACGGAATTTTTAAACTTTGATGAGTTTAAATTTAGAAACTTAATTTACAATTTAGAAATAATAAAGTCTTAATATATTCCAGATCAAAGTTAATTTGAAATCAATTACCTCTAAATTATTATTCATTAATCTGTATTATTATGAATTAAAATAAATTATTTGCTGCAAGATGTTATTTATTAAAATTTATTATCAATTAATTTATATTTATCAAAGTTAATTGAAAATCAAAATTTCAAAATTGACAACTGAAATGAAGCAAAATGATGATTGTCAGAATTACTTCTTACTTAAATGTTTTTACCTTTGCACACATATATACATATATGACAAGTTATTTTTACCTTGGTTCCCCGATTACTTTCATTACTACAAACGATCATAGCAGTAACTTTCTCTACCTTGTAAAGGGATGAACATTAGCAGAGCAGCGACACCGATGATAGACGATACTCCGATGTCGATTACGTAGTACATTACGTACGTGAGGATAATGGTCTCCAAAGGTCCGAACCACAGAGAATGGAGAAATATGAGATAGACCTCGAATCTGTTGATGTCATTAGATAGCAAATTGACTATCTGGCCGATTGTCGTCTCGCTCAGTGCGGTCCTGGTCATCTTCAATGTTTTGCGGTAAATCAGTGAATAGCAGGCGACGCGAATCTTCAAGCTCATGTGTGTAATACCCATCAAAGTCAAATGAGTAACGAACACATTAAAAGCGGAGCAGAGAATGATGCCGACGGCACAGCTATACGCGTGCAACTTGTCGACGTCCATAGAGTTAAAGTAGTGCAACATTTGGCCTACCAATAACGGCTGCAACATCCCCCTGTAAAAATTAAAAATTTCTGGAAGAGCCAAAAAGTGCAAACAAAGAGATTTAATATTTCTTAGAAATTTCATTGATTTCTATTGACTCATTCCAATTTCGAATATCCATATACGCTCCCTAAACACTCCGTAAAATATGCATGGAACATTTCTGTTATCTACACTTCTCTCAATAAAATTATTTCTATTAATGTTTCCTAAACACTTCACAAAAACCCATATAGCACAGAAGCAATATTGCCGCAACGTTTGCAATATATAGCAGGAGCGTGCAATGTTGCTATAATATTGCTAAAATAATTTGTGTTTTATAGCTCATTATAAGTCAGTGACACCATCCAATGTAGAAAATGACAAAAATTGGGATAAAAATCCACAAGGGAATTTACAGTATTGGCAAACGTTACTTTTCGGTTACTTTGTCGTTACTTTCTAGTAAACAATTTGACGATGTTGCAATTTTTTATGACGGTAACTAAACGCTAAGGTTGAAAGTTGCTAAGGGTAGAAAAGTCACTTTAAAAAGTAATTTGTCATCAGTTACTTATTAAACGCGTTACTTATTAAAAAAAGTAATAAGTATCGAGTAATGCATAACGTTACTTTGTTGATTGTTACCTTGTTATAATAACGATTTGATATTGTGAATTTTTTATGACGATAATCAGAGTCAGAAAAATCAATTGTTACTTGTAACGAGTTAAAAAAGTCATTCGTTATTGAAAATTTCTTTTTTTATTAATTTGTAACGCGTTACTTATAAGATAACGATCAATAAAATAATGGCGTTACAAATAATGCGTTACTGCTAAGCCTGGAAATTTATAGATAAGAAATGAGAGTTTACCTGATCACGATCTCTGCAAAGGTCGCACAAATCCCATACAGTATAATCTTGAGGCCGAAACATTTCATAAGAACTTTCATCAGACTGGGTTCCTTGATCTTCTTCTGTGATCCGCTCTTCACGACCTGCTTCAGTCGACACTGATATGCCTCGCATTCCTTCTGCCAGGCCTTTGCTAATTTATCACCAAGAATATCACTTGTATGCTCCTTAAGAGGTGTGTACAAATCAGTTACTTCAAGATCTCGGTGGTAACCCACCCAGAAAGTACGTAAGATCCAACTGCAGAAAAGAAAAACAAAACATTTTACTCGCACGAACCATTTACAATTCATCCAATTCTTAATTTGTGCTTGTTTCGCTGAGATATTAATTTTCCAAGATATACTTTAAGTAGGATTTCGCATAAATGATTTGCATTCCTCGATCTGAATCGATCCAAGATAATTCTGATCAAAGTTAATTTGAAATCAATTATTTCTAAATTGTTATTCATTAAATCTATATTAAGATAAATTATTTGCTGTAATGTTATTTGTTAAAAGCTACTATCAATTAATTTATATTATTTATAGATTCATATCTGATAATTCATAATTCGGGCTCGACTAGCTCGCTCATCATCCGAGATTTGATCTACTAATATATATAATACAATCAAACTGTATCTATTTCTTTTTTATCTGCTATTTGTCTACTTATTATGACGATTGTTATGAAAAATAATTACTCTATAAAAGTGTATTGTAAGCGAAACGCAAAATAACTGATCCCTTTACACTTTAATTGAACATTTTATACATCCACGATATAAAGATTTAATATTATCGAATAAGAAATACACTATTCAAAGTATAAAATCGGATAGATCGACAAAAATGTAAAATGTTCGTACTTACGAGAACGTCAAGACGCTGAAAATGTTAGCATCCGCTCTGGGATTCTTCATTTTCTCAGTGTACACTTTTCCATCCATGACGGCGTTGTCTCACAGAAATCTTGTCTGCAAAGGTATAATTAAACTTTAATACTTACGTACACACGCTGCGATTACATTTAACAATGCATCATCGGAGAAAATCTGTATCTAGATAGACAGAAGACATTTATATATACTTCTAGGTGTTCTTGGCGTATAAAATTGCGAAGTGTGTAGATTTCGCGAGGTAATAAGTACAAACACACTTAAGTATAATACATCTATTACATGATTGATAATTCTTTCTTTTTGAGTTTTAATTTTGAAATGATTGACGCATAACTGACAATAATTTCTTAACAATGTGAATAAGGATTTTATACTTCATTTCAATCAATTTTTGAGTGTAGCGTCATTATTATGATAATTTTTGGTTTTCATGAAGAAAAAGACAAAAAAAGTAGAAATAAAATAATAATCTTAAACGGTCATTGAAAAAATAAAAGCTAGCCTTCTTTTAAAAAAATTATTTTATGTCAATATATTGATGTTATTACGTAAACAGTTCTTTTATTTAAACAATTAAATATTATAGATGTTGAAATCATTTATTTTAGTCTTTATCAGCTGTATGATATCGTACATATATAAATTTTTATCGTTTGTTTTTATTTTTGTAAATTATCAATTAAGAATAAATGCATTGACTAATAATAACTATAACAAGTGCTTAAAATGTTTTATAGTTAATTAGTTTAATAAAAAATTATTTACATATTAGTTTCTATTTTTGATCGTTTTGCTTTGTTTTTAATCTCTATTTATGTCTACAAATAAATATTTTCTTTAAAGAAGTTAAACCATATTTACTCATCTAATAAATATATGGATATAAAACTACTCTCACAATATTATAATATAAGTAAGAAGAAAAAAAATTTATTATTGTTATACTTATGTTAATCAGTAATGGAAATATTATGTAAATTTTTTTAACACATTTTAGAGTATAGAACGATATTCACTTTAGAATGTAGAGCGATATATATATCTGCGATATCTGTACTTTTTAAACTCTTCCTATTTCGAAGTCTTTGTATGACTGACGTCGTACTTTATGCCACAAGTAGAGCAAACCTTAAGACTCTTGAGTAGCCACTACAGTCATGTTGAATCGTGACGTCAAAGGCGAGAAATAACATGTTAATTTTTGTTACGTGCTATGTGTAAACAAAAAACAATTTGGATAAAATGAAATGATGAGATCGTTTTAAAACATTTGTAAAAATGGTTTACATTTGTAAAAATGGTCGAAGACGATGATTATCCTTCCTAATATCAGCCTTAATGGTACTTTTTTGTATTTTTTTTTCCTGCCAATAGTAAACTTTTAAAATTATAGATAACAATAAAATTATAGTTAATGATATGAACCTTATCTTGGAAAAAGTATCGGATATATCATGTCTATAGAGATACGGCGAAGGATTCAACTTTTAGTTCATAATTGCGCGAAATTTGTTCAAGTTCAAATAATTCTAAAATAAATCAATATTATTTAATAAATAAAATTATTTAACCTTAAAATACGCATAATCGGTATGCATATAAGTGCATTTACATAGTAAGTAAAAAGTAGTAATACTACATAAATTATATGATTAGTGCATTTTTGAAAAAATAAAAAAATAAATAATGAAATGCAAAAAATAATAAAAAAATGATTAATAAATTTTTTATTTAATTAAAATTAAAAGATAATAAAAATATAGATATATAAAATTTGAAAGAGACTATAATTATTATTATAATCAATTAATAATTTATATCCATCGATGCACGGCGCAGTCTGGATTTTATTGCGTAGGAGGAGGAAGGAGAGAAATTTCTATTAATATTGTCATATACAATTCAGCAAAAATAAGCTTTATTCATTACGTTTGTTTATTAACAGCATCAACTAATTCACACCAAATATTGCATGCAACATGCACATAGTATTATGCAGACATTATACATACAATTTAATGTCTAAAAGCGTTAAGTGCACGTTTAAGTGTCGCTTAACCGTAATCTATATTTAGCTAGTTTTAAACCTATCAAGCGGTGCGATAACATTACGATACAAGAACATAAAATGAAACATACAATAGAAACAAAATGGACCGTCATTTGACTATCATTTGTGCCCTACCAAGTTTACAGCATTATCAATAGCTTTATCCGGAATTTTTGTTAATAAATTTTTGTGGCAACAAATTCGATTGAAATTGTTCAGAAATTTAAACCGCAATAAAAAAATCTAACTTTCTACCTTATCTAACTTTCTTACTTAATGCCGATACAAACTTTCGATTGCAACTAATTCGAAAAAATTGATACTATTATTAGCGATATCTCGAAATTGAATCCATCACTTTTCAAAATTTTCTGATTCGTCAGTCACACGTGTGCTTGCATTTGTCCGTTTTTACTTTTTTGCAATATTTGACATTTTTTTTGTAAAGAATATTAAAGATATCTTGAAATTTTAATCAGAATTAAATTAATTATAATCATGAATGCATCACCCATCCTCTATAAAGTACATTTTTTAAAATATTTCACTTTTCGACTGTGTTATATAAAAATTTAAATATAATTTTTTTAATATAAATTTTCTATAAAATCATATTAGGTGTTGGAATTAATTCGTAGCGTTTTTTAATGAAAGAATGTTATTTATTTCACATGAGCATTAAAAAATACATTAATGAAAGTACTTCCCATCACTTGTAAAACGCTACGAATTAATTCCAACACCTAATATAATTTCTAATTTATTATCGATACACAAGTACCACAAATATCACATAACTTTTGATTGAAAAAAAAATTTTTTCAAGTTTATTTTATTAAAAACAAGATAATCAATAGACTCTAAAGAAAAATTTATAAATTAAAAATTAAAATGCCAATTGAGCTAATACTGGTTATTTGTGTGTATTTTATATCATTTATTCAAAGTGAATATTAAAACGTAAACGTTTACTTTATATCATTTATTCAAAATGAATATTAAAACGTAAATGTTTAAAATCAAGAATAGTGCGCTGTAGCGATGGAGGGACTAATAAACTCATCCGACAATTGCCGATTCATTTATTGATACTCGTATAAGAAGGCATATTTGTGTGTTTTTAAAATATTTTTTTTTTCTTCATGTTATAAATATATACGTTATGTTTATCAAATTTTATAATCACAAATATTACACGAAATTTTAATTTTTATTTGTGTTTTAATAACAGAAAATATATAATATATATTATTGTGTTAAAAAAAGTGATATCTCAAAACTAGTAATCTTTAATAAAGCTTTTAAAATTTTTAATTGAGACAATGTTTTAATTACAGTAGTGAATATCCAGTAAGTAAGAAACATTTGGAAACATTTCGGCAACATTGTAACGTTGTTGCAATATTATTGAAATGTTCCAAAATGTTTCTTAATGCATAATTGTTTTTTCATATTTATACTAGATATGCAATTATGTCTTTTTTAAAACAACGTCACGTTTTTAAAATTCAAACACTGTAATTTTAATAGTATAATAATTTCTGACTTGCGTCACATTTTTATCCATGGATGTATATACAAGAAATTGCTTCCTAGAAATGTTTATACCATTTATAGATAAGATCACGATAAGATCTATCACTGACCCAACAGTTTCAATTTATTCTTTCTGATGAAATATTTCGAGCTGATACTGAAATGACATAGTAATACTGTGATTACAGTTGGATTGCATTTGTTGTTCAATCAGTCGTTCGCTAGGTATATATACGGCTTAATTGAAATACATTGGCGATAATCGCGTTTTACGTGACAAAGAATTCGTTTATTACTAAAATAAAAGGAACATCCAGATAGAACTCGTAGCAAAACAATTAATCTATTCTCGGACTGAATTTCATCTACATTGCACTTTTCCTCTTATTTTTCAAATTTCAATAATTTATCTAAGAATTATTCGTAAAAAATCGACGGAATGATCTGATGTTTGTCATATGCAATTGCGAAAGATTAACACAGCGGATGCAGCAAAACTCGATTCTGGTAGCAATTGCGGGCAACACTGGCCAGAGCCTCTGCCATCACCGTGCCGGTTTCCTGCACCATGCTCTTCAAATAGCCCGACTCCTTCTGCAGCAGCACGTGGGGATGATCGAATTCCTGCACACGATAAAAGTCCAATTTTGAAAAGAAAGCTCGCAATTTACGATGCATTCTCGTGTACAAAAACTATCTACATATATCTTTTACTTGATACGTGGAACGTATAAACACTTACGTAACATAATAATGAAAATAATCATTTCTACTGATGGATCACATCGCAGAACAAAAAAATGGGTACTATCAGCATTTTCATATTCAAAATTAGCATTATTGAACATTGTAAATATACTATTTTGCAATCTTCCAACAGTTAAATAATGTATTTAAACAAATTTATTTCAATAAAATACCATTCTCTAAATTTTTTAAGTAAAATCTCACTCCAAAAGAGTTAAAATACAGCCACTATTAAAAAAAGAGTAAAAGTAGATTTTCATTCTTTTGAAATAAGATTCATTAAAAGAAAAAGAGTAAGATTTCTTTCCTTTGGAGTGAATCTCACTTCAAAAGAGTGAAAATCTACCATCTTATTCGAAAGTGCAAATTTTTTACTCTTTTTCAATAGTCGAGGTATTTGAACTCTTTTTTGAAGTAGGATATTTCACTTCAAGAAAGAGCACGAAAATGATTAAGGAAAAATTTGAAGAACTCATAAAATAAACATATTTATATGCTTTTAAAAATTAAAAATAAATATAATAATTAGAAAAAGAAATTTAAAAATGTACAAAAATGATCGATAAATTACGATCATGGTTGCATTGACTTCCCATAATCATAAATAAAAGAAAAATTTCGTAATCTATTCAAATTCAACTTACTTAGATTGAATGGTTTACGGTAGTTTACGTTATTATTAAAAATACACGAAAAAATAAGATTATAAAAAAGAATTGACTCACCACCGCGTTACCAGCGTCCATCACTAAAATGCGATCGCTGTCCATGACAGTGTTGAGTCGATGAGCGATCGTCAGCACCGTACACTTCTCGAACTTCCTCCTAATCGTCGTCTGAATGAGCTCGTCCATTCGAGGGTCCACATTCGCGGTCGCCTCGTCTAGCACAAGTATCGGATTATTTTTCACAATGGCTCGCGCCAAGCAGACCAATTGCCTCTGGCCGACGCTAAGATTGGAGCCGCCTTCATTGATATGGGCCTCCAGACCTATCTCCTTCAGCTCGACCTCCTCTAGCGCCCGCCACAGCGGTTCATCCGCGTACAAGTCGAATGGATCGAGATTTCGCCTTAGGTTGCCAGAAAACAGAAACGGTTCCTGCGGAATAATGCTGATCTTGGAGCGCAGATCGTGCAGGCCTATCTGGCTTGTGTCGACTTCATCGATCTCGATCAGACCATTCACCTCGCCTGAATCAGGGATGACTTTCCGGCACCGGTTCTGCCGACAATGCCGATTTTTTCCCGTGGAAAGATGACGAAGCTGAGATTCTTGAGCACTGCCGGCTCTAAAGACGCATAACGCAGAGACACGTTCTTGAACTTGATTTTACCTTCTTGTGGCCAATCGGATTTGGGCTTTTTATCGGGGATACTTTCGAGAGGAGGCTCGCTGTCCACTTTGCTGGAAAAAGATCAAAGCAGAAAATATAAATTAATCGTTATTTTAATAATCTAAAGAAATTAGATTGCTTTAGAAATATCTGCAATTTTGCAATAAAACTTACAAATGTTTCATCTAGATAGACGAAAAAATATTAATAATAAAACATTTATGAAACTCGGATAGTTAAAATATTCAAAAAAATTAAATTAAGAATTAGAAAATTTACAAATTCAACGCTATAAGATCTAAGATTTCAAGATTTGAAGAAATTTACGAAATTTAGAAATTTAAGAATTTGTAATATGCAATCAGTAATGGAATAATATTTGAATATAAGATTCATAATGTAAGTAGATTACTAAATCGGTAAATAATTAAATTATTATTAATTATTAATCTTATCCTGAGTTTACTTAAAAAAAATTTTAATACAACATTGAAAATTGTAATTGAAATAGTATAAAATAAGTGATAACTCATGTTTCAATAAAAAGTAAAACAATTAATAAAGATAATTGATACATAATTAATACAAACACAATATGAAGATATACAAAGGATAAGCGAGTACTTGTATTCAAGGATACGCTCCACCGAGGCCATCTGGTTTTCCACCTCGGTGCTCTGACGCATGCACCAGTGCAATCTCCCAGTAAGATTGATACTCTGCGTGATTGCTAGGCCTACGTATCCGCCATACATAAAGCCATTGTCCATCACAAGGAAACTCAGCGTGACCAGCGTGATATATAGCATGCAAAAAGCGTCCACCCAGAAGGCAAAGGCGCGGGAGGATGCGATGAAGATGTACCACGCGGACGAATGGATATCCTGATAATTATCAAACTCCTTCGTAAGAGTCGCTTCCATTCCAAACGCACGGATCGTCGGTAGTCCTCGAAGAGTCGCGCTCAGGTGAGCGAAGATCGGCGAACGGGCTAAAGAAAGTTAAAAATTCCACTCATTTTAACCGAAGAATTGACATCGTCAATTCAAGAGACTTGATTTCAATCTGCGATCGAATCTATCTTAATCTATCGAGAAAGCTGTCTCTATTCTAGAAAGACAAGCTGAAAATACTTACTGATGCTTTCGAGACGCTTAACGCTATAACTAGTGGCCAGATAAAAGATTCTCAGGTAATAAAAGACAATGCTGACAATCACCGTAGGTATCAGCAGCCACACGTTTGCGATAGTGATCACGATGATGGCGGTTACCAGCGACATACCGATCTGGATAGAATCAATAAACGCGATAGGCAGCATCTCGTCTATCGCGCCTATATCCTTGGAGAAGCGATTGAGTATACGTCCCGACGTGTTGGCATTGAAGAATCGCATAGTGGCGCGACTAATGCTGCGAAACATGCGATCGTGCAAGCACATTGAGGCCCGCAAGCACATCCAGAAGAAAGCCCATGAGCGGATAAGGGTGATGCCGATTGTCAGCACGATTAGGCCACTGTAGATATAAATGTACTCCATGCGAGTAAGGGAACTTCTTGGGGGAATATCTCCCACAATGCCATCTTCCGTTTGATTCATCTAGGAATTGTAATTAATGATATATTTTTAATGTAGAAAGAAAAATAATTGTAGTTGCAAGCTTATTTTCAATTTTAATTCGACATGAAATTCATGTTGTTCCGCAATCTTTTTACATCGGGAACATCTTTCTTCTCATACGTTCTTTCTTATAAGAACAAAATTATCTTCGATTTCGTTTCGTGTTTCAATTTTAAAGCATCGAAATTTTGATTTAGTAATAAGTTAATTTAATGGAACTAAGTTATTAAAATTATTAACTTTATTCTTTATAACAATAACAATAATTCTCTTTATTTAAATCAAAATTAAAAAATGTTGAGAAAAGGTGGGATTAAAAATGACGCAATAAACTAAATGTTAACTATATTATTATTTTAATATAATAATTGATATTAATAAGTATATTATTTGCTTCATCTACTAAAAAGTATTTGAAAACCTAACGTAAAAAATATTACTAAAGTACTCTCTGTTGTAAAATTCCAGACTTCTCGAATCTTTTGCAAAAGCGATTACACCCTCAATTCGCCGATTACTTTAACAACTTAGTGTCTAGCGATACACTTACATGGTGTCTTTCTTTATTAACCCAATTCGCAAGAAAGAAATCGCTGCCGCTAGCCGTTAATTGTGTCGCTATGCTAAGCATGGCTACTATGAATATAATGCACCAATTGCCACCAGCACGGAGATAACCAGTGAATACTTTGCCAGAAACATTGCCTACCGTTTGCATCTCAGTCACCTAAAATTAATGATTAACATAAATTAATTATTAATTATAATTTATTGTTAAAATCTAAAATTATTCCAAGATAAAAAAAAATATGACGGTCTCAAGACACGCGTTTTAAAAAAAAATTATATAAAACTCGTTATTTAATTTTATATAAATTATCTAATAATTTTAAAATTTCTAATATTTTTAAGAACTAATATATTTCCATAATTTAAGATATTTCTAATTGAATCAGTGTATGCGGAAAGGAAATAAATCATATTTATCAAATTTTTCAATTTTAATAAAAAATTATTTAATTTTACTGGAAAAACTAACAGAATTACTATTGGGAATTTATATGACATTTAATAATACTTTTTAAACATTGCTGATTTCTTAAATCTTATCCATTAGATAAAAAAACTTGACTTTCAAATTAACTAATATACTTTTTTTGCACTCAACGTTGATAATAAGGAAACAAAAAATTCGATAATATATTATTGAAATACGTTAGTTTATCTTAAACTATTACTTCTCTTTATGTTAAATAATTGCGTGATAATTTACAAAAAATACTTTAAAAACACTGACTATTAAAATATTTCTTCTATTGTTTTTCAAACTTAATTGTTGATTCAAAAACCTCATTAAAAAATATTCTTCGATATTCTAGGATAATTCCAGTTTTTTCAAAGGAGATGAGTATACTGAGGCCCTTAAAAGTCTGGAAAGTTCTATTTATACTAAAAAAGGCTATCTATATATCTATTTCAAGATTAATAAAAAAAAAATTATTTTTAAATTAAATTAGACTCGTCCTTCTTTTATACTCATCAATTTAATTGTTCTAAATAATAATATTAATTAAACAAGATACATATTAACAGTTAAAAAATAATTTATAAATCCCTAAATTTTTTACCTCATCAGGATCCTGTTTCGAAGTATTATTCGTCATTAAGGAACTCAGCGATGTAATACTGGCGATAAGCGAATTTTTACGGCTAACGGGAGGCGAGGAGAGAACAGACGATTTCTCATCCGCCTCCATTTGATTTTTTAACAGTCGACCAAAATCCACTCCCTTAGAGCCCAGCTCGTCGTAAGTGCTGATGAACATATAATTTCATATAAAGTAATAGAAGTGGCGCTTACAAACGAATCAACATTGATATTTGTATATTTTTTTCTACAAAAAGACAATGATATTATCATGTTAATAGGTAATTAACATACGCAAATAACAAGGTGAATTGAAAAGATAGAAAGTGCAGTAGAATCACCCTTCAGCTTGGATAGCTCCGTCCTTCAAAACGATAATTCTACCGACGTTGCGTAGATATTGCAACTGATGAGTGACGAGAATCCGAGTCTTTCCTCGTAAATATTTATCGATGCATTTTTCAAATATATGCTTGCCCACGTGGGCGTCCACAGCACTTAAAGGATCGTCCATGAGATATATGTCGGCATCGGCATAAACGGCTCTCGCTAAAGAGAGTCTCTGAGATTATAAATAAAGATTGAAAATTTCAATAAATTTAACATGTTTTGTGAAACCAACCTTGCACGCTGGCCACCGGAAAGACTGACACCCCTCTCCCCTACAATTGTCTTATCACCGTAAGGCAGCAGGCTGAAATCTCTCTTTAACTGACACACTTTAGTCACGCGATCGTATCGAATCTGATCCATTGTTCTTCCGAATAGAATATTTTGTCTCACCGAATCAGCGAAAAGCCACGATTCTTGACTAGCGTAGGCAATTCTGCCGTTAACCTATGAAAAAATATTTAAAAGAACAATAATATATGTTAATTAGCTATGTAAATTAATTATGTAAATTATGTAAATATTTAAATTAATTAGAAATACTTGCATCTATATTTTTAAAATAAATTGATAAATAATTTATTTTTATGGGCAAAATAGTTTATTTGATATATAAATAAACAATTCAAATATTATTCATAAATTTTAATTTGATATATGTATAAATATTTAAATTTTTTAATATTTAACATTAACTAAAAAGGAATCGTCAACATACTTGAATGGAGCCTTCTTGCAAACGCAATTCTTTCAGGATGACGTTCAACAGACTACTCTTTCCTGCTCCGACCTGCCCGACAACAGCGATCAATTCACCAGGACGCACCTTCATGTTGATATTCAGTAAGGTGTCTTCTTGTTCATAATCCAACCACTTAGCATTTCCGTTCTTGATGGAGATGCTATATTCGACATTGTTTAGCTGATCTACGATTGCGTTATCGTTCTTCTTCTGCTCGATTAAATTTTCCTTCGAATTTTTCGTATTATTCTCCTTCACATCCTGTTGGTTATTCTCCTTCGTATTCTTGTTATTCTCTTTTGTGTCCTTATTGTTCTCCTTATTGTACTTCTTTGCTTCAATCTCGGAAAGAGTCAGTTCGTCATACATGAGGAACTTTTGCAGCCGTTTTATGGAGACAATCGTTTCCGCTACTTGTGTTATTCCTGGGTTATCATAAAAACAAAAAACAAAAAATAAAAAAAAAATAAAAATGTAGAATAAAATAATTTACTTTATATTTAACGTTAGATATGATTCTTAAACGAAACTTTAATTTATTATGATATTAAGATAATAAAGTGCATAAAGTACAAAATATAATAATTGAAAAGAAATAAAGTAACCACTCCTTATATAGTATACGACCTACTGCTTGTTTATGAGAAATTATATGGTGAATTCAATGGATAGCACTAATAAATCGTGCAGACAGTCTGTCTGATTTGATTACATCAGTTTGTCTATTCTGTTAGTAAATCAAAATACATCAGAGAATCATAGTCGTGATATACTTAACATTTCGTAGATAAATAAGCAATTATCTTCTATAATTATCAATAGATGATTTAATTAATAGTTTCGAGTAACCGACTAATTATGTATAATAATTTGCCGATTGTAGCTATTATGTCTTCAATCAGCAAAGGAAGGAAGGACAGATAAAAAAAATACTTGAAAAAGTAAAAACGAAGAAATAAAAAAGGAGCATTGCAAGCGTCAGTATTGTGATCGATGTTTATATATATGTAATTATCGTATACATTATCACACTAATTATCACATACCTTGCGGAAAATAGGCAGTCATGATTAAGCTTAAACTGTTATAATAGGCAGTTATCACGTACACCTTCTCGGCTGTTATCTTGTAGCCAAACAGAATATAGGACAATATTGTAATGAACAACGATATTCTTGTCATAAAGACGATGAAAGACTTGACGATACCTCTGACACATGACGCCCATTGGATGATATTAATTTCTTTCCTAAAATTAAATTTTGTAGCGTTTACATATATTATACAATATCTATATATTTTTTCTTTTTTGTTTCAAATAAAAAATATCGTACAATATTAATCGTCCCAGGATATGACTATTTCTAATATTGGAATTTTATTTCTAATTTTTGTCAATGCAAGCATTAAAAAACAGAAATACTCTCTGCTTTCATTTTTTGGACTACGAAAGCGTTATCACAAACAGGTGTTGCAAAAATCATCTTCCTTGTTGCAATGTATTGTACAATCGTGATAAATATTTTTTACGTAATCAGTTTATGTGGCAGTATTTACTTTCTTGCTTTTTCTATGAGCGAGCTGAAAAAATTCTCCCAGGTATACATCTTGATGGCTTGGATTCCACTAATAATCTCGTTCATTAATCGCACCCTCTCGTCTGTCCTGATAGCGGTTCTTAATCTCAGCTCTGATGACTTCTTGCCTAGCCACACTGAAGAATTTTAGAAATATTATTACGATTAGAAGCACTTGTTAGTGATTTAGCAAGCGATATTTATTAATTGAGAAGAAAAATGGCTCAGTAATTAGGAAAATTTAGTAAGAAACTCAACAATTTGGAGACATAGCAATGAAAATGTAAAATTTGGAAACAGAATTTCTTTTTCGTATTTAAAAAAATTTAAAAGGCATAGTTGAAAAGCAACAATTTACAATGGAAAGATTTCAAATTAAAGTTAATTTAAATTAATTATCGTTTATAAAAAATCTATTATTTGTTATTTATTATTTATCAAAACTAATCGTAAGTCAAGATTCTACCAGTAGACAGTTTAATCGAAACAAAAAGACGATTTTCATTAGCGAAGTTACTTATAATTAAAAATATTTAAACTTTGGAAAAGGCAAATGTACACATACATATCAAGTTATTTTCAATTTAATTTCAGCCGATTAAATTGAAATTGACTTGATATATATGTGTGTATGTGTGACTTTTATAAAGTTTAGAAATGTTTGTTACAAACGATCAAAGCATTGACTGCCTCACCTTGAAAAGGGATGAACATCAGAAGAAATGCGATACCGAAAATAGATGATATTCCGATGTCGATCAAATGGAATGTAATGTATGTGATGATGATGGTTTCCAAAGGTCCGAGCCACAAATAATGGAGGAATATGATACTGACGTCGAATCTGTTGACGTCGTTAGATAGCAGATTGACTGCCTGGCCGATTGTCGTTTCGCCCAACGCGGTTCTAGTCAGTTTCAACGTCTTGCGGTAAATCAGCGAACAGCAAGCTACGCGAATCTTCATACCCAAATGAGTCATATCCATCATGTAAGGATGGACTACGAACACGTTAACAGCGGAGCACAAAATAATGCCAATGGCGCATTTGTACGCGTAGAACTTGTCGATGTCTGTGGTGTTAAAATAGAGCAACATCTGACCCAACAATAACGGTTGCACTATTCTGCATCAAAAGAGAAAATTCGTCAGAATGTGAGAAATTTACAAATTAAAAACTAGTTAAAAAATTTATATTTTAAATCTTGAAAATCTGTGAATTTTAATTTGGTTTTAATTTCAAAATTATAATAATTATCGTATTCTTTCATAAAAATTCGGAACATACAATTGTATTATTCATTTAATTATCATAAATATATTCATTTAATTAGATCTTTATTCTTAATTCAAAAAATACCGAAATTTCATTAATAAAAACTGCTTAATGAAAGATTTAATTCCACAGGATTAAATTCGTGCAATTTTATTATTTTTTATCGCCAATGCAAGAAATGTAAAATATTAAGATAACAAATTTTCTATAAGATAAGAGATGAAAGAGGGAAGTTGTACCTGAGCAAGGTTTCTATAATGGCCATGAAAGTTCCGCACAGTAGGGTCTTGAAACCGAAACACCTTATGAGGACTCTCATCAGGCTGGGTTCCTTGACCTTCTTCTGTGATCCGCATTTCGCTATCTGCTCCAGCCGACACTGATACGCCTTCCATTCCTTCTCCCAGGCTTTCGCTATTTTAACACCAAGAATGTCACTTGTATGCTCTTTAAGCGGTGTGTACAAATCAGTTACTTCAAGATCTCGACGATAACCCACCCAAAAAGTGCGTAGAATCCAACTGCGAAGAAGAAAAGCAAATCAAACACGTTTTACTCGAATAAACTATCCGTAATTCGTCGAGGCTCCTAAATTTTACTTTTCTCGTTGGAATACTAATTTTTGTCTTCTAATTTTCAAGATACTATCGCTTATATTTCACTTATCTTGCAAAAGTGATCTGTATTCTTCTTTCCACTTTTAAAAAAATAGAAACTGCGTCATTAAGAATCAAATATGGCGCAAAATAATCAGGATAATTTTCGTCTCGTAAAACTTGACATCAATTGTTTATATCTCGATTAACTGTCCAATTAGAGAATCCTTTGGCATAAAATTCTATCTTCCAGAGCACTATGCGATGTATAAAATTCCATTTTATATTTTTATTCTTAGACTGGAAACTTTTGAATCTTTTATATCAAGTTATTACATTCTTAATTTTTCTCTGGATCGCATTACTTTCACTCTCAGTTTTATTTCTCTTAATCGGCTCTATCACGAATGGTATTTGTAGTTTACTATTTATACTTACGAAAACGTCAAGATGCTGAAAATGTTGGCATCCGCTCTGGGATTATTCTTCACTTTCTCGGTATATGCTTTCCTATGCATGATGATTGTCTCATATGAGTCTTTTCTATAAACAGATCTTCAATACACACATACACTTTACATATATTCAGATAACCAAGCGTGATGTAACATATACAAACTAATGCATTGTGTTGTACTCATGATATGTCTGGGCACAGAGGTAACAATTGGTCAAACAATTTCTTCAATATCATTAAACTCGCGTGTTAATCTGCATATTTTATAATGTATATTTCAGTTAAGACTTGAGACTTTTAAGGATATGTTATCCAATTGACACACACATATATAGAGAAAAATGTCTGGATTTCGTATATTATCTTTATATATCTGTATGGATATTATATCGATCTTTTACTGATTTTTTGACAAGAACTTTAATTAATCAGTCAAATTAATTAGTCAGTCTACATCGAGTACTATACAATCAAATGCAGATGGTGACCGATCGTATTTTATAAATTTCTTGATTTCAGCGTAGCCTTTGCAATTCATTCGCGTTTTTGCAACTAGTGAAACGTTTTACTTTTATTTGACTTCTGCAACATTGCATTTTCGCAATCTTCCGGAAGAAAATAACTCCGAAACATTTTCGCAATTGTCAGGTTATTAACTATTCGAAACCAATCTTCAGATTGTTAATCTGCAATTACTAGGCTGTTACTATATTCTTCAATTTAAAAACGCTACGAATTAATTCCAACACCTAATAATTGTTGGCTACAACAGTTGCATATGTTGTTATATATGTATATTTCCTGTGCATTTTCTAATTGAAATAGAAAACATTATTAAAAAAACAACATGATTGCTTATTTATATAACACGAAAAATTTGTTACTTATTATAATTTCAAATTAATTTCAATTAATATAATAAAATATCAAAGTATAAATAAAATAAAATAAATAATGGTAAGAAAATATTTACTATTTACGTTATAACAATAAAAAATGTATTTAAAAACTAAGGATTTTTAAGCAGTGTGTGTGAAACTATTATATTATTAATAACACAATTATTATTAGGTGTTGGAATTAATTCGTAGCGTTTTACAAGTGATGGGAAGTACTTTCATTAATGTATTTTTTAATGCTCATGTGAAATAAATAACATTCTTTCATTAAAAACGCTACGAATTAATTCCAACACCTAATATATTTGCATGATTATAACAATAAATACATAGTTATTTAAAAAAATGACTATAAATTATAGATAAATTATGATAATTGCAACAGAGAAGAAAAAAAAGTTGCAATCAAAACTAATTTTGACTTTGAGACAGTCTATTACAATGAACTTACGTGAATTCTAATTTTAAAATAACGTATCAGCATCAGTTTCTTACTCGTAAAAAGCAACTTACCAACTAGAGTTTGCTAGTTGAGTCATGTATGATTAAAGCCTAATCTACATGTGTTTTTTGCTTCCTGTTTTCTGCTTTTGATCTTATGTTCATCGTATTTTTGACCATTTCATCGTATTTTTTGTTTCTTCCGAAGTTTGTCAACTTAAGTGACATAGGAACAAGTCATTATTTTATTACAATAATTCTAATCTTTTTAAATTTATATATTTTTTAAAATTAAAAAAACTCTTTTACTTATTTTATATCAATATACCAAAGTTATTATGCAAACAATTCTATACTATTTAAACAATTAAATATTCTAAATTCTAAATGTGTAGACCATTTTAATCTTTGTCAGTTAACATCTCGTATTATATAATTATTTTATCGTAAATGTTATTTATTTTTATTTTTGTAAATTGTTGATCAATAAAAATAATTGTATGACTGATAATAATAATTGTAATAAATGTTCAAAACATTTTATATTTAACTAGTTTAATAAAAAAATGATTTACATATCAATTTTTATTTTTGATTTTATTAATTTTATTTCTAATCTCTATATCTGTACAAATATATACTTTCTATTAAAAAAAATTAATATTGGTATTGCGTGTTCCAAGTTCCGGAATAGCCAATTATCTCATAAAGCATTGGTTTATGAGAAAAATGTTTTAGATAAAAATTTCATGACTTAAGAAAGTCTATTAAGCGGTGTAGTATTTATTTAAAGATCATTTAGATGATCTTGAAAAGCGCGGTCAAGGTCAACAAAAAAAATCTTAAATGGAAACCCTTACTAACTTCTCTTTTTTTATTGACTTTCCAAGGTTATCCAAAGTTGAAATAAATATCACCTCTTAATAGATCTTTTAAGCCCTAGAATTTTTATTAAAAATATTAGGTGTTGGAATTAATTCGTAGCGTTTTTTAATGAAAGAATGTTATTTATTTCACATGAGCATTAAAAAATACATTAATGAAAGTACTTCCCATCACTTGTAAAACGTTACGAATTAATTCCAACACCTAATATTTTTCCAATAAGAGTCATATTTTCTTAGATAATTAGCCGTTCTAGAATTTTTGACAAGCACTGTATATTTACTCAAGTTAAATATACTCTGTTTGGATCGCAGTTTAACCTGGGATTAAGACTATTACGCACACACATGCAAATTCACAAAATCACTTTGATAATAACTGTGAAATGTATTTGTTCAAACTGAATTTTTTACAACTATGCATACGATTTACAATGAGTGTCTTACAATTGCGATTTCGTTTTTAGAAATAAGCGATTCCATATATTAAGATACACAATCGCGAGTGTTACGGTCATTCATGACCTTGCACTATAAATGATAGAAACGATTTTACTTTCCGTACGTGTTGCAAGCCGTAGTAAAGATTTTCGCGACCGCGAGGATCTCTTTTCTTTAAAATAAGCAATAGTGACTTCTCAATGATTGTTCGCGTTTCGACTCGACAGCGAATTCGTGTACTGTGTTGAGTCACTTCTGTGCGTCTCTTTTATACCGTTGTATTTCTGGATTGTTCTCGATGCTCTTACAGCTTTGATTTGCAGAAGTTCAGTCATGAAAGGAATGATCCAGAAACACAACAGCTGCCAACGATGTTATTAAATTTGTTTCACTCTTTATTTAAAGGGCATATTGTAAAGAGGATAATTGTTGTCACGTGCCAATTGACTCTTTTGAACTCATATGCTATTGTCAGTCGACGACAGCACGAGTTTGCATGAGTGCAGAAACATTACTGTCATTGGCACGCGTAAGTGTGCATTGCGTAATCGATATAGCGCGAGTTATGAGTAAATTGTAATCGGACAATACGAGCGCAATGTCAAGTGTTCAATATTTATGAGCTCTATATTTTATGCCTCGTTTTTATGCGAGTTGAACTTGATAAAACAAAAAATATGTATGTAAAAATATTCTTACAATAAGACAAAATTTATTATTTCTTATGTAGATCACATAGACGAAAATATTACATAAATATTACCTTTGGTACGATATTCACGATACTTTTTTAATCTTCATAGAATTAGGAAGAGCATAATTTAAAATACTTTCATTTAAAATATATAGTATTTGCAATGTAAGTGTATTTTGTTGCAATATAAGTGTGTTTTGCATTTCAGCGAAGTACATAAAAGTATTACGTATTTTGCATTTAAAAAATAGAAAATTTTTTGTATTTTATAATTCAAATAATAAGATGAATTGTCAATCTTAGTATTTGAAACACGAATACAAAATTTTTTATGCGCTCCGCTGAAATACAAAATACAAAATACAAAATATTTTTGTATATTCCGCTGAAATATAAAACAATTGTCTTACACTGAAAAAAAAATTAGCCTAAATTTTAATAAATATTTATTTGAATACTGCCAACTAAACATTGACTTACAATAAATAAATATTTATTTAATTTACTTAAAAGTGATTGTTCAAATCAAATTAATGTTTTTTGTACCCAATAAATATATTTTTATATTTAATAAATATTTAGTTAGTATTATTTAAATATTTATTAAAATTTAAGATTTTTTTTTCTTATTTTTCAAATAAAAGTATTTTAAATGTACTTTGCATCACAAATAGAGCAAATATTAACGGTTTTTTTCTAATCCATCGTAATATAATAACTAACTTTAAAAATTATAGAAACACCAATATTAGAAAAAAAGATTGGTTACGTTACGCAGAGGCGAGTGAAGAATTAAACTTTTAGATTGTAACTGCGCGAAGTTTAGTCTTTAATAAAAAAAATAATTTATTGTAATGCAAGTTATTGTAATAACAAATGGAATTATTTCATTTTAAAATGCGCATAGTCATAAATCAGTATTTACATAACTATACTCGTAATATAAGCAGTAGATACGTAATAATATATCAATGCAATTAATATTATAATCGATACATTCTTGAAAAAAATAAATGAGCAAATGATACAAAAGAAGTAAGCAATAAATTTTTAATTAAAAATTAAAAAATAAAAGTTAATTAACAAAATTTAAAAAATTAGAATTTTATTATAATAACTCACATATATATGTCACTTGATTATAACTATTCAAATTTTATTCATATCTAATTCTATTGATATTATCATATATAAATTAATAACATAATAGCGATAAAATTCCAATAAAATATAAATTTACCTTTTTTTATGTTCGTTTATTAACAATATCAATTAATTCACAACGAATGTTATATGCACCATACAGTATGTTATGTGAACGTTATCCATACAATCTTTTGTTTAAGGTCTGTAAGCCTGTGAAGTGCACGATCACTAACATTATCGACGTGCGACTCACGGACAGATAATCGTTTAACCGTAATCTATAATTAGCTAGTTTTAAAGTTATGTATGTCAAAAATTGCTCAGAACGACTAGTGGTATATATTTCTTTTAGAACATTTTCAGAACTGTGGTGCTTCAATTTACTATATTATTTTAATTTCCGAATATACATAATGGAATAAAATTTAAAAGAAAGTCATCGATATCATCATATATTACTTTGTTCTTAAATTATATTTCTAAAAAGTAAAAATAAAATTTTTTAAATATAAATACAAACTAGAAAGTGTCTTTTACAGGATGATATAACAGTTTGTGTAATATTGTTTAAAATTTTGCAATAATTAACTTTTTTGTAAAGATAAGCAAAAATGAGCATCTGAAAAAATGGGTTTTTATTCATTTATAGGAATTGCATGGAGCATATCTCTACGCCTTTCAATCTAAAAATAATATTAGCTTTTTCTGTGCAACACAAACAACACACAAACACATTGTGACTGTTCAATTCAAAATTTTGAATTGAAATGCAGTTTTTCAATCCAATTGCATCCAATTGAATCTAATTGAATCCAATTGAATCCAAAAAAAGTATTCGCTATTTAAAATTCGGATAGAAAAAAATTTTTTTTAAAACAATCTTTTGACAGCTTTTAAACAGAAATTTTTTTTAATGATCTTTTGACAGCTGATAGCTATTATTATTTTTGTAAACTTCATGAAAATAAAGTTTTAATTAATTAATTCCAAAAAACAAAGTAATCCGAATATAATTATTCTTTGTATACCGGATTACTTTACTAATTATTTATGACTCTACAATTATTGTAAACAATAACGCTCAGCATTACATTTTTATTATCGTATAAATGATTTATTGGTTTTAAGGAGTTCATTGAATATGATCCAAAATTAGAAATTATAGGAATGAAAGATTAGAAACAGTGAATTATTGGTCTTATCAAATAAATATCATTTACACATTTATAACGTAATCTATAATAATAACACATTTAATAAGAATGAGGTGAACTTCCGTGTTCAATTCCCATTGCAAAGATAGAATAATACAAAATGTTTTTCTTCTTGCAACTACCAAGGCATCTACATATTTTGTTTTTTATTGCATATTTTGACAAATATGGCAACATATCCAACAAACTTTCTTTCATAATAAAAGAACAATTTTAAGATATATGTGTAAGGTTGTATGTGTTATAGGAAATAAACTTACGGATTTATAGACATTTTTAATGAATTATAAGTATACATTTTGAATAATTTTAATTTAAGGATAAATTATTAAAAAATAATTTATCGACAATGATTCGATGTTGCTGATGAAATATTACATTTTATGCACATACAAATCCACGGATATGCACTGTGGAGAATGTACGATTATTATTATGGACTATATAAATGGAATATATAATTATGAATGTTGAAGTGATTCGTTCTTTCCTCTACACTTTTTACACGTATTTAACAGAATATTTACAATGAGTATAAAAATCTATCTTTTATACTATATGCTAAATATAATTCTCTCGACCCGTTAATTCTATCTATAACGATTATCCATATATCCTTGAGAATAATCTCTTCAAAATCAAATTAAATTAACTAAATCGTAATTTTTTTTAATTCGAGAGGTATTATTTAGTTAATTTTTTAAATTCAAGTATAGAGTTTCAAGATTCTAAATGTATAGCGATATCAAAATTTTCTTAAATTTACTATAAATAGAAAAAAATTCGGTTTTTTAGATCTCTTAGAATTTAAGTTCTCAGAAATTAAACTTCAAAAAAGATCATAAGAATTCGACAATTTAAGTTTTTTTTTTGTTGCTAAACTAATACATTATACATACTTAAAATAAAATAGATATTTAAAATTTGAAGACAGTAAGACAGAAAATTTTAAAGTTCAGCGACAAACATCAGGCCTGCTTTCTCTCCACATTTACATTCTCCATTTTTCCTCTTCTGCGCTTTTTTTATTATTATATTTCATTCATCTACACTCTAATCATTTATGTTTAACTCGCATATTTCTATGACAAACTTATCTCTAAAAAAAATATATGTATATATATTGCGCTGAAGTCTCTCCCGTACCACCTGTTATCGATCATCAAGAAATCAGATCACAAAAGAGGATCTACAACATAGTAGTTTTGTGTTCAGGGCACCTATCATATAGAACAAATCAGAATGAATTTTGAATCGGAATTATTCCGTTTTTTCCCTAGATTTCTATTGTGTTTTATAAATGCAATAGAGTTATTCAATAATTCCCTAGATTTCTATTGTATTTAAAAAAGGAAATAATTAATTCCGATCGAAATTCATTCTGAATAATTCTATAATACATCCAACAGTTATGAGCTTTTAACACTTCTGTCATTTCTCATTCCCGTTGTATACTGTTGTGCATATTTATTTTAGTGCGATTAATGTGTTCTCCATGTGAAACGTGCAAGCGTAATAATATATACACATATATTATAAGTATCTATATGTATATCAAAAAAATTTTTCCTTAAACGCGTTTATGGGAATTTACTCACGATATGAGGTAAATAATCCAACAGGCTAAGTTTCACACTTTTTAATGAAATATCTAGGTCTGAAATATCTAGACTGATATAAAAATAATGCAATATAATAATACTGTAACAACAGTTGCACCGTGATCCATGCGAATTTTATAAATTTACTGATTGCTTGCTGAACTGGCGATAATCGCGCATCAAAGTAGCAGAGAATTCGTGGTTATTAAAATGAAACAGATAGTACTGTATAGCTTGCAGTAGAACGATTATTAATTTAATGTGCCGCCAATGCATTTTCTGAATACTCTAATATTCTATTGACATTCTCGAGATCGTGAATCTGATAATCTTTATCCTTCTTATTTACTTACATGTTTTTTTTTATCTTCAAATTTGCTTCGGATTTTCTGAATTCTGACCATTCCTAGATCTACTATACATATCTAGCTTAATTAACACAATTTTAAATTTCATTTGCATTATAATATCCTAAACCGTGACGTCCTATAATCTTACAGAATAAAATAAATTTTATAGAAAAAAATTTTATAGAATAAAATAAAATTTCAATGCGAATAGAATGTAGAATACAATAAACATGTAAGAGAGTAGACGATTATGAATTTTAAATTCTCAGACTGCGCGTTCCACTTTTCCTCTTGTTTTTAAAATCACAAAATTTGACCTAATGATTGCAAAAACTATCGGAATCTTTATGACCTAATCATGGTGTTCAGATGCAATTGCAAAAAGTTAACTCCGTGGATACATCAAAACGCTGTAAATCCACGATTCTGATAGCAGTCATGGGCGATGGAAGCTAGAACTTCTGCCATCGCTTTGCCAGTCTCCTGCACCATGCTCTTCAGGTAGCCTGTGTCTTTTTGTAACAGCACGTGAGGATGATCGAATTCCTGTGTACGATATATTCACAGTTTAAGAGATAGTTTATATCGAGATTATTATAAATAAATAAGAAATGAAGCATTTTCTTAATGTAATCAGTATTAGCTATATAGTCAAAGATTTTGTAATTCTGTATCAACTAATAAGTGGCTTACTCAACAAAAACTCTAACGAAAGTACAAAAATGATCGAAGGGTAAATTTATAGGATTCATACAAGAAAGTATTTATATAAATCCACGTATAATTTATGTTGCTTATAGAGATTGTAAATAAATTTCATAATCTGAAACGAGAAATATAAGTATAAAATGTGTCACAAAAATGATCGATAATTCATTACATTGATTTTCCACAAACACAGAAAGAAGGAAAGCTTTTGTGCTGTTTAAATTCATTCAATGAGTCGCTCTAATCATAAAATTCATAAAAAGACAAAATAAAGAAAAATTGACTCACCACCACGTTACCGGCGTCCATCACCAAGATACGATCGCTATCCATAACGGTGTTGAGTCGATGGGCAATCGTTAATACCGTACATTTCTCGAATTTCTTCCTGATAGTTGTTTGAATGAGTTCGTCTGTTCGCGGGTCCACATTCGCGGTCGCTTCGTCCAACACGAGTATCGGATTATTCCTCACAATAGCTCGCGCCAAGCAGACCAATTGCCGTTGGCCGACGCTGAGATTGGAGCCGCCCTCATTGATATGGGCTTCCAAGCCCATCTCCTTCAACTCGACCTCCTCAAGAGCCCGCCATAGTGATTCGTCCATATATGAGTCAAACGGATCGAGATTCCGTCTCAGGCTGCCAGAGAACAAAAACGGTTCTTGAGGGATAATACTGATCTTGGAGCGTAAATCATGCAAACCAATCTGGCTTGTGTCAACTTTATCGATCTCAATCAGACCGTCCATGTCGGACAGGCGGACGAGCGCCTGGATTAAGGATGACTTGCCAGCGCCGGTCCTACCAACGATACCAATTTTCTCCCGCGAAAAGATAACGAAGTTGAGATTCTTAAGTACCGGCAGCTCCAGCGGTGCGTAGCGCAAAAACACGTTCTTGAACTCGATCTTGCCTTCCTGCGGCCATTCGGACTTGGGCTTTTTACCAGGAGCACTTTCGAGAGGAGGCTCGCTGTCCACTTTGCTGGAAAAAGATTGAAACAGAAAATATATTAACTGAGTGTTATTTTACATTTTGATTGCTGCACAGATGTTTACTCAGTCTCATACACCACACTATTATTTTGTATTATCTTTCATAAAATAAGTTTAAATTAATGTATGATCTAGAATTTAATGTTTTTCAAAATATTCGTGGTAATTCGATCCGAGTGTATAGAGATATGTACGCAGCATGGAGTAATAAATATTAAAGATATTAAAAAATGAGTTAAGTACTTGTACTCAAGGATGCGTTCTACCGAAGTCATTTGATTCTCCAATTCTGCGCTCTGACGCATGCCCCACTGGAACATGCCGGTAAGACCGATACTCTGCGTGATCGCCAGTCCTACAAATCCGCCATCCATTGAACCTTGACTGTAGTTGTCTAGCACGAGAAAGCTCAGCGTGACCAACGTGATGTACACCACGCAGAAAACATCCAGCCAAAAACCGAAAGCGCGCGAGGTCGAGATAAAGATATACCATGCGGACGAATGAATATCCTGGTAATTATCAAACTCCTTCGTGAGAATCTCTTCCGCCCCAAACGCGCGAATCGTCGATAACCCTTGAAGTGTCGCGCTCAGATGAGCAAAGACCGGCGAACGTGCTAAGAAAAATTAGAAATTCCATTCAGTTTACTCAAAGAATTAAAATTTATCGTAAATTCCATAAGATTAATGATTTGGTTTCTATCTGTGATGGAATTTATCTTATTCTATCGAAGACACTGTCTATTCTATCAAAAGATGAGTTTGCGATACTCACTGATGCCTTCAAGACGCTTGACGCTACGACTGGTAGCCAGATAGAAGATTCTCATGTAATAAAAGACAATACCAATTAGCACCGTGGGTATCAGCAGCCACACATTCGCGGTGGCTACCACAATGATAATGCCCAGCAGCGCTATACCGATCTGAAGACAGTCAATAAACGCAGCGGGCAACATCTCATCAACCGCTCCCATGTCTTTGGAAAAGCGATTGAGTACACGTCCCGATGTATTAGTATTGAAGAATCGCATAGTGGCGCGACTGATGCTGCGAAACATGCGATCGTGCAAGCGCATTGAAGCCCTCATGCATGTCCAAAAAAATGTCCATGAGCGGATAAGGGTGATGATGATTGTTAGCACAATCAGCGCGCTGTAGATGTAGATGCACTGCATGCGGGTGAGAGGACTATTCGGGTTTTCTACAACACCGTCGTCCGTTTGGTTCATCTATAAAATTATATAATTAATAATTCCTATATAATCAATATGTAGAAGAATCTATAGAGACTTTTTTGGTAATTTTGTTTTGTTTATTCACGTTTTTAAAAATAAAACTTCTTAAAAATTTCGTTTTTTTATTTTAATTTTAAGGAAAAGTTCTTGCTTTTACTTATGAGAATTAAATTACAAATTTGAACTTTTTCCACGGCAATAATAATTGCTCATTCAAATTCTTTATATATAATATTATAATTAAAACTGACACAATTTTTAGAAATAATTTTGAGCAAAATTAGAATTGAAAGTGATGTAATAACTAAATAATAAATATATTATTTATTGTACACATAGTGAAGCACTTACATAATTTTCCTCTATATTAATCCATTGAGCGAGAAAGAAGTCGCTGCCGCTAGCCGCAAATTGTGCTATTATACAAAGCATAGCCACTATGAATATAATGCACCAATTGCCGCCAGCACGAAAGTAATCCGTGTATACTTTACCGGAAACATTGCCTACCGTTCGCATTTCAGCCACCTGAAATTAACAATTAATATGTTATGATAATTTGGCATCAAAATATAAAATTATTCCATATATTATTCTACAATATAAATTACTCTATGTATATATTTTGCATCATCATTGTAAAATTATTCCAATAATAAAAAAAAAGCACGCTCATCGTTTCTATACATGCATAATAAAAAATCGCAAGAAATTCATTACTTTATTATTAATTATCAATAAGAATATTTTTTTAATATACTAAAATTTAATTTATAGAAAAGGATAAAATATTTCTAGTGGAAAAATTCGTTGAAATTATTCCATGTTTTGGAATACTTTTCAACAAAATTTCAATAATACAGAAAAATTTCAGTTTCATTTCAGTGACTTTTAGCTGAAAAATTCATTTTCAGCAAAATTTCAGAGAAATTTCAGCAAAAATTTCTGATATGTTAGCAAAAATTTTTGAGAAATTTCAATTCAATTTCAGCGATTTTTCATACGTTAGCTGAAAAATTCACTTTCAATAAAATTTCAGCAAATTTTCAGTTAATTAATTTCGTTAAAATATTCCAAAACGTGGAATAATTTCAGCGAAACTTTTTCACAGGGATCTGAACTAATATTTATTGTGTATGGCTATAACTTAACACATTTCCTTATAATTATCCTAAATCCTAGTTAAATAAAATACAATAGTAAAACGTCACAAAATAAGTCCGAATTACCTCATGAGGCTCCTGTTTCGATGTATCATTCGTCATAACAGTACTCAACGATGAGATGCTGGTACGAGAATTACTGCGACTAACAGTAGTCGAGGGAGGTCGAGAGGATTTTTCATCCGTTTTTGCTTGATTTTCCAACAACCGACCGAAATCCACACCCATAGATCCCAGCTCGTCATAAGTGCTGATAAACAAAAAATACGAAGCAATAGAAGTGATGACGTTCTAAATATTTCCATAAACTTGCAAATGTTCTAAAAATTTCCAAATATTCTAAAAATTCTAAAACTTATTTTGTATGGCTCGGACATTCGAACATTTCGTCTCAATATTGATATTTAGTTTTTTTCTATTAAAAAAAGCAATAATTCTTGATGTGTTAAAAGAACTTAAAATAAAATTATTTTGCCATATCATTGGGTAGATAAGTTAAAGTTGTCACGTAAAAATTATTGTTTGTATATATTGTGGTATACTAATAAATTCTTAATAAATATCATTTTATTTTCATTCAATATATAAATTATATTCATCTCTACGTTCTTTTTTTTTTTAATTCAAGGATCCAAAGATCCAATCGTGAAATTAATAATAACATTCTACAAAGTAATAAAATAAATACACAAATAAACGAATCTTTGTTGAACATGTTATGAAATTGTAACGAGATTACAATAAGATATTAATTAAAAGGTAGAAAGAAAGTGTAGTAAAATCATTCATACCCTTCAGCCTGGATGGCTCCATCCTTTAGAACGATAATTCTACCGACGTCGCGAAGATATTGCAATTGATGAGTGACGAGAATCCGAGTCTTTCCTCGTAAATATTTGTCAATGCATTCTTCAAACATGTGTTTGCCCACATGAGCGTCCACGGCGCTCAAAGGATCATCCATGAGATATATGTCGGCATCAGCGTAAACTGCTCTCGCCAAATTTATTCTGTAAAATATCAGCGCTTTATCAATATGACTGATATACTTTTTATAACTATGCAATACAAAACTTTTCAAAAAAGTTAAATGGAGTTTGTACAATTTTTTCATAAAATTAATTTTATTTGGACAAAGTTAAACTATTAAATTGCATATATCAATTATATATTGAAATTTAATTAAAACATTACACGCATGTATAAATTAATTCTTCAGTGTTAAAAATCAAAACTCTTCCGTGTATCAAGTGTAAAAAATTTAAACATAAATTTTTAAATAGTTGTTTAGTAGAAATGAAAATTCATTTTTCTGAAGAATTAAATATATACGCAAAAAAATATTTAAATTATAATGGAAAATTAACTATATTAATAAAAAAATTAATTACATAATTAAATTAACAACAGGTAAAACGTTAACAACAAAAAGAGAAAACTAATTAAAATTAATATATTAAAGA
The DNA here is from genome assembly GCF_000204515.1 of Acromyrmex echinatior. Next base: position 146,079 of record NW_011627725.1, on the reverse strand, counting down.
AAATTTTATAAAAATTAAAAGAGAATCATCTGAGATTACAGATCTAAATATTATAGAAATTGTATAAATTTGCATTCTTTATATATATAATATATTTAATTAGGATAAATATAAACCGACCTAGCACGTTGGCCACCAGAAAGACTAAT
>NW_011627725.1:129173-145788 GCF_000204515.1 Acromyrmex echinatior | reverse complement strand
GAAAATAGTATTTAAAAAAATAATAATATCTATAAAATTTAATTAATTTATAAATATTTTAATTAATTAGAAATATATATAAATTTTGAAATAAATTGATTAAATAATTTATTTTTATGGACAAAATAATTTATTCGATATTTTATATCTATTGAAATTTCTTAAATATTTCACATTAACTAAAGAGGAATTGTCAACGTACTTTAATGGAACCTTCTTGCAAACGTAATTCTTTCAGGATGACGTTCAATAAACTGCTCTTGCCCGCGCCGACTTGACCGACGACAGCGATCAGTTCACCAGAACGCACTTTCATGTTAATGTTTTGCAAGGTGTCTTCTCGTTCATAATCCAGCCACTTAGTGTTTCCATTTTCGATGGAGATGCTATACTCAACATTGTTTGGCAGGTGCATATCATTTTTTTTCTGCGCGAAATTTTTCTTCAAATTTTCCATATTATTCTCTTTCACGTCCTGTTGATTAGACTCTTTTGCATTCTTGTCATCTTTTGTGTCCTCCTTATTATTTTCTTTGTTGTATTTCTTCGCTTCGATCTTAGAAGTTGTCATTTCGTCATACATCAAGAACTTTTGCAATCTTTTTATGGACACTCTCGCTTCCGCTACCTGTGTTATTCCTGAATTATCAAAAAGAACAGAATTGATAAATAAAAGAAAATAAAAATGTAGAGTAGTTCACCAAAATAAGGGTATATGTAATTATTAACGGTATATATATTATACCATCAATTATTAAGATTCGAATTTGTAAGGCTAATAAAAGTGTATGAAGTATAAAGTCGTAAAGCATAATAAAAAAAATGCAATAAATAGAACATTAAAAGATAAAAAAAAACAAATGAAATTAAACGAAGAAAAAAGAAGAAAAAGGAAACGTAAAGAAGGAAAGGAAAAAAGTAGAAAAAAAAGTTTGAAGAAATGAAAAATAAAGGAAATTAAAAAATTAAGAGATAAAAAGATTTACGAGCGTCATCAACTTTGACGATATTATTCGTATACTTATTGTGTATCAACAGCACTAATTAGCCCATACCTTGCGGAAAGAGAACAGTCATGGTTGTGCGTAAGCTGTTGTAATAGGCAGTTACTACGAACACTTTCTCGGCCGTTACCTTGTAGTCGAACAACACGTAAGCCAGCACTGTGATGAACAGCGACATCCTCGTGGTGAACATGATGAACGACATGGTGACACCTCTAATGTACGAAACCCATCGGATGACATTAACTTCCTTCCTGGAAAACAAATTCTGTAGGATCAATCAATTTTTTCTTTTTCCTACCGAATTGTATTTATTTTTTCTGACTAAGAAACGCGTATATGGCCAGATTTGTATTAAATCTATAATTTAATATCGACAATTAAAATTTTCATTGAAATTTTAGAATTATAAATAAAGTAATGCAATGTTTTAAAAATCACGTTGTTCAACGTAAAATTACTAATGTAGACAACGGTGCTTACTTTCTTGCTTTTTGTATGAGCGCGCTGAACGGATTCTCCCAGGTATACATTTTGATAGCTTGAATTCCGCTTATGATCTCATTCGTTAATCGCACCCTTGCGTCGGTCCTGATGGCAGTTTTTAATCTCAATTCTGATGATTTTTTGCCCAACCATCCTAAAAAATTCCAGGAACGAGACATGAAATGCAGTTAGATATTATTGGTGATTTACTGAATAAAAAGTGTTCACTGTGATTCAGTGAACAAAAAAATTCTAAGATCTAAAAGAAGATTCTATGATCGTCTATTTTACCGATTAAATGCAATAATTTTTATGTAGTAATTTCTTCTTTTTATATACAGATTGGAAAATTTTTTTCCAGAATTAAAGTAATAAGTATTAATATGTATTTGTAAGAGAGAGTCTACTGAAGACGGGAAAAATTTTTGGAATTTTTGTGAATATAATAAAAGCTCAAATAAAGAATAAATTAAAAATGATAAAGAAACTAAACATTATCTTTCTAAATTAGTTTTAAAATGATTATTAATCATAAAAAGGAAATCCCCTTTACAAGATTAAAAATTTACTTTACACTTAAACATCATAATAATATTTAATTTTATCTGTAATTAATCGTTTAATCTATAGAAATTTCTAACAATTTGAAATCAATTTTAGATTTAATTTTAGATTCCTAAAAGCAACATTGAAAATTATTATTCTCTGTCGTTAGTTCCATGTATAACAAATAAATAACAATGGCTATAACAATAATAACATAAATAAGTCTTATTTAATAAGAATTCATTGCTTTTAAAAAAATATACTTATTTTTTAAAAATCGATTAATTTGTTATTTTTTTCATAGTTAGAAAGTTCAATAATATTATAATATATTAAATAATTAAAAAATAGTCATTTTCGTAAATTAAAATAATTTTTTTTTAATGCATTGCAGTGTCACAATATTTTCAGTAAGCACACGGAAACAATTTGCTGAAGAATTTAAAATTTTTCTGGAGACAAATCTGAAAATAATTTTATTGGATCATTAAAATAATTATGTTACTAAACTAAATGTTATTAAACTAAAAAGTGATAAGTAATCCTGCAAAAAACGTTGATATTTTAGCAATCAATTTGAATTTCCAACAAAATTATTTTGATAGTCTAATAAAATTATTTTCAAATCTGCAGCCAATAGAATTATTTCTATTCACATTAACAATATTTTAAAAGTAATTATTTTCAAATAAATTTTTTTTTAATTTTTGACTAAAGCGAAAAGATAATTTTCGTTAGCAAAATTACTTCTAACTTAAATTAAAATTACTTCTAACTTAAATTAAAATTACTTCTAACATTTCTGAACTTTGTCGACAAAAAACACACATACATATCACGTTTAACTCAATCGTTTGATTACTTTTATCATCAGAAACAATTAGAGCAGAGACTTTCCCACCTTGTAAAGGGATGAACATCAGCAGAAAAGCGACACCGATGACAGACGATACTCCGACGTCGATCACGTCGTACATTACGTACGTCATGATGATGGTCTCCAAAGGCCCGAGCCACAGATAATGGAGAAATATGATACTGATATCGAATCTGTTAACATCATTAGACAGCAAATTGACTGCCTGGCCGATTGTCGTCTCGCCCAGCGCAGTTTTGCTCAGCTTCAACGTCTTGCGATAGATTAGTGAACAGCAGGCTACGCGGACTTTCATGCCCATGTGCAACATACTTATCGTGTACGGATGGATAACGAACACGTTAAGAGCGGAGCACAGAATGACTCCAACAGCATATCCGTATGCGTAGGATTTGTCGACGTCCATGGAGTTAAAGTAAAGTAACATCTGACCCAACAGTAATGGTTGCAGCACCCTGTCATATAAGAGATTTCAGAAATATTATTACTTATTTAGATAATTATTTAATATAATTAGACTTTGAAGATTTTTTTATAGATGAGATCAAGCTGTTGTTTCTTTCTCTCGATTGATGTAAATGCATCAGGCAAATACTACAAAAATGGGAACCTCCACTTTTATTAAATATATTTAAGCTGAACAAATAATAAATGAAAGTTAAATTGATTGTGAATAACTTTAGAAACGTTTAACTTTAGAATACGTAAAATAGAAGAAGATTTAAAAATTTATATAAAGAAGAAACCACAATGGAAATTAAAAATGAATTTTATTAATGAATTTTAAGTTGCTTTTAATTTAATAATCTCATAATTACTAATTGTAATTATAATTTACATGAATTTTTATTTTCTTTTAATTCCATAAATACATATCATTCATTTAGTTAGATCTTTATTTTAGTTAAATATTTATTCACACACAATTAAAAAAATACTATGAAAATCATGTTGATAGACATCATGTTGATAGATAAAAGTCGTTTGGTGGTAAATTCAGTTCCGCAGATTAAATTGCCAGCTTTTTATACTAGTCAAGACACTATCAATACAAGAAATGTAAAAATTTGAAAACTCTGAAAAGAGATTCTTCAGGAGAATTTCTGGGTGAGAGAGATTCCCAGCAAACAAGCTGTCATTTTAACATTAAAGACATAAAAAATGTATCAAAGCTTGATTATACCTAAGCAAGATATCCATAACGGCCATAAAAAGGCCATACAGTAGAGTCGTCAAACCAAAACACCTGATGAGGACTTTCAACAAGCTGGGCTCTTTGACCTTTTTTTGCAACCCGCTCTTTGCGACTTGCTCCAGCCGACACTGGTATGCCTCGCATTCTTCCTCCCAGGCTTTCGCTATTTTAACACCAAGAATACCACTTGTATGTTCTTTAAGCGGTGTGTACAAATCAGTTACTTCAAGATCTCGACGGTAACCCACCCAGAAAATGCGTAGGACCCAACTGCGAAGAAGAAAAACAAGTGTACACGTTTTACTCATATGAATTAATTATTCCGCAATTTCTCTAATTTCTGAATTTCTTTCGCTGGAATACTTAATTTTTTCCGCTATTTTTCAAGATACTATATCACATATTATTATGCAAAATTGATCTATATCCTTCTTTCTATTTCTAAATCTATAAAAACCACGATTACGTTTAAAATTAATACAATCAATTAGATTTTAAGGTAATATAACCGAGAAGAATTTTTTTCTGGGAAACTCAACGACGAAGATAAATTTCTACAAATTTAAAAAATTAAAATCGGGCAATACACAAAAAATTGTACGTTATTAAATATAATTGATTAATAAGGAATGCAAAATAACATTATACAATTATACAATTAATATATGAAAATGTTTCTTAATATTTATTAAATTCTATAATAAAAACGTTGAGTTGTTAGATTTCATAAAAATAATCCTAAGTGATTTGACGAAAGAGATGCGACTAACGAAAACATCTATAAATTTAAATCACAATTTTCCTTCGGGAATAAAAAGACGTGGAGAACTTAATGAAAATCGTTTCAATTAGCTATATTTGATTTCAACGTTAATTATATATCTATACCAAATAAAATTAGAAAGATAAAACATATCGTTTACTTGCTACAACACAATTTAAAAAAAATAGTTTTCCAGAAAAAGAATTCGAAGTTTGAACTCTTTTTCTGGAAAACTATTAGGTGTTGGAATTAATTCGTAGCGTTTTTAATGAAAGAATGTTATTTATTTCACATGAGCATTAAAAAATACATTAATGAAAGTACTTCCCATCACTTGTAAAACGCTACGAATTAATTCCAACACCTAATATTATTATTATTATTACTATTATTATTGTTGTTCAAACTTTCAATGTTTTAAACAAGTAAAATTTTGTAATATTAATTTTGAAATGCAATTTCGGTAATTTATTAAGAGAAATAAAAGTATTTCGTTTAATTTAAAGTAAATTTTTTTTTCTTTTATATTCTCGTTCTTTTTTTTTAGGTTTTTAATTGTATCTATTATTTTTATAATAAACGACATGTAAATATTAGAATAACGTCAAGTGTGAAAAGAAACTTAAGATACTACTTATAAAGCGATATACAAGATAATTGACATTATTTATCGACTCATATCAGTGATTTCCAATAAATCGACATTGTTCGTTTATCATTATCCAAAATTAATCTGCTTTACTAATATAAGTGATATATGAGACAATACAAATAGAACGCATATATTTATTTCTTATCTGTTTGTTTGTCGTCTATTACCGTTTTTTCCGGAAAATGCATTGTAATCAAAGCTCAAAATAATCCCTTCATACTTGAATAATCAAGCATTCCGTAGGAAATTGGAATGTAGAATCTCATTCTAAAGAATGAAATTTAACCAATCTTGAAAAAAATGGCTGAATTTTTAATCTATAAAAATGAGATATTTCACTCTATAAGTTTAGAGAGAATGAATTTCGATCGGAATTATTATCTCCTAGATTTTTATTGTATTTTCTAAGCAAGAAAGAATAATTCTATAATATATACTCAAATCAAATCAAACGTGTATATATATATATATTATTAGCGAGTTTTGCGAATTATCTTCACAGCCTGAGCTCAATTCCCAGATAAAAAATTTGTTATGCATGAATACATAAACATGTATAAATATTTATGAAAAATTGTTTGCCAAGGCCAAGTAGAAGCAAATGCTTCTGCTTCATTGTTGTAGCAAATATTTTGGACAGTGTGCAAGTATATTTAACTCTTCACGTTGAAGAAGTTCTAATTTCTAACTTCTATTATCAATCTATCCCAAGAAATACATTTTCAAATGCATTTTTTAGAAAGATGAATTAATTTTTTATATTTATATCATTAAAAATATTTTAAGTTCTTATTTTTATTTAATCACCGACTTGGCTTCTAGTTATATATTTTTGTTTTCAAAATTGAAGTTCGATAGAAGATATCTTTTCAAAATTGAAGTTCGATTGAAAAAAATCGATCAATGGTGAAGAATTAATCTCCGTTAATCTTCTTTTTTTTAAATATATTAAAATAAAGAATTTTTATTTAAAAAATAAGAATAGTTTTATTTTATCGTCCTTTTTATACGTAGATCGAAAAAAAATTAAATCTTACTTTACATAGTACATATCAAGTCATTGTAATCCGGATTCATTATATATTATTTATTGGACTCTTTTATGAGTCACTTCTCTCTCAATTTTATCTCTTTTAATCGGTTCTATCGCGAGTGATACTCACTGTTTGCTTTGAAAATACTTACGAGAACGTCAAGATGCTGAAGATGTTTGCCTTCGCTCTGGGATTTTTGACTTTTTCGGTGTACACTTTTCCATCCATGACAGTGTTGTTTCACAGGAATCTTTTCTGCAAAGTTACAATAGACCTTCAATTTACACATATACCTCACGTATACGTGCACACACGCCGCAATTACATTCGACGACGTTTTTTACGGAGATAAAAAGAATTAAGGATACAGCGAAGAGATCTCAGCGAGAACTATTATAATATTGCGTACCAATCGTAAAGCCGACCGCCGCATAATTCTCGCTCTCGTCTCTCCTTCCCTCGTAGAGAAAGATTAGATATGATAAAATTGCAATATCTTATCTATGTTACGTATGATGAATAAAGCAACGAATCATTAATATCATTTATCAATGCACCCATGTTTCTACGTAGCCCGATGGTAATTGTGATCAAATCTAAAAAATCTATTTTCCTGCTCAACACACAAGTTATACATTATTAAGCGTTGTTATTATGTTACAAAAAATAGAAACAACTGCAAGATGAAAAACACAATTGAACTCATACGTACTGGAAAATACCGGAATAATCTATTCCCTCTATTTTAAAAAATGGTTGGACTGCGATAATTTACTGTGGCTTACGACGCTTGTCTCTTTCTTTCGTATATTATCGTAGTATCGTGCACATACAGTGTATTACACATTGATCATGTGATCGACGTATAGTACAATTAGTTAAAAAAAAAATTCCTAGTGAAAAAATTGTAATGTAATTTCAATGAAATTTTGATAAAATATTGACGTTCCGTTGAACTTTAATATTCGTTTTTGAAATATTTTTATCAGTAATTTCATTAAAAACTGGGATAAATATTTATATATTATGCGTGTCTGATTGACAGTATCGATTACTTGATGGTGCGAATAATAATGACATGTGCAAACATCTTAATTGTTTATAATGGAACACGTGTTGCGACATTATAATCATTATAACAAATAATCATAAAAGACACGTAAAGTGCGTTTACTAATTTTTACTCAATGCTTAATTTATTCACTTCACGAATTATTATTCGATTATTTTCATTATACTGTTTTATCCAAATTATCTTTATTTACAAATAGCATGCAAGAAAAATCAACGTGTCATTTCTCGTGCATGATGTTACGATTCAATATGGCTGAAGTGAGTACTCAGGAGACAGGAGTCTTAAAAAAGAAAAGTAGAGGGAAAATATATATATATAACGAGTAGTAATTATATAAATAATCATTTGTATCTACAATTTGTTTACAATGATTACATTACATAATATAGGCACTTGTATATAAGGTACTGTAATTTGTTTTTTTTATCTATAAGTACAACATACCTACATATCTACATACATAATAAATATTGACAATGACGATTACAACACGATTGCGTTTCGTGTTAATATACAAAATGTGTACCTTGGAGTTCATCATAAATCGCGCTCGTGCCTCTTTAATCTTTTTTCTACTATTAATATATTATCAGTTTCACATAAAAAAATTTTAATATCTTTGATATCTATGAAATATTGAAGCACAATATATTTTAATATCTAATGAAATAATATTGAAGCACAATATATAGTGAGATTCAATTGTATACTTGATATTTTTAGAATAATAGTCACAAAAAATTTTTTTGATTAAGTTATTTTTCTTTAAAAAGATTTCATGATGACTTAAACAAACGTTTTAAATTATTTTTTCAATGAAATTTATTTTTCTTCTTTTTAATGAGGTTTATTCTTTTAATGGAATAATATATTTATTTTATTATTTTATAAGATTCTTTATGACTAATTAAATAATATATAATAAAGTATAATTTTCGATTATCATCACATAAAACCGTATAAAATAGATATATTATTTCAATTATAAAAAATGAAAAAACTCTATATAAAAAAGTATTTTTAAAAAAGTATATTTTACAAAAAAAAAACTAGATATTTTTTTATAATTTAAAATTTTTGTTCAAATAAAAAAATTAAATATGAAATTTTCTTAAACAAAATAATTTTTAATCGAAAAAATTCTTAAATAAATCTATTATTTAAACTATCTATTATTTAAGTCCATACATTTAATTTAAATACACTGCATATAGTACAATAATATATGTAATCACACTTATTGTATACAATTTATTATATATAATATCATAGTAATAATACATATTTGTACCCTGTCGTGTAATTCATAAATACACATACGTATAATCATACTGCATTGTACAATATATATGTGTATTGTAGTACATCAATGATTCTGTTGAAAAAAATTTTGCTGAAATTATTCCACGTTTTGGACATTTCAGCGAAATTGCTGAAAACTAGCTGAAATTTTTGCTGAAATTTTGCTTAAAAAAATGTTCTAAAACATGGAATAATTTCAAAAAAATTTTTCCATCAAGGGAATGAGTTTAAACATCATATGCACTTTTAAAAATTATGCTACAGTTGAAATGATTACTTAAAGTTATTGAAGTGACTGCAAATAATAGAAAATAGATTAAAATCTGGGCACGAGGCAATTTTGATCTACATGGAGTGTCTCAGATCGACCCAGTTACCTTCACTTATTTGATATAATATACAAATTATATAATGATTCGATATAATTAATGTAATATTATTTTTGGAGAAACAAAAGGTTCCCCATCAAATTCAGATTTCCAAACAGCGATTTTTATTCATTAAGGGATTAAAAAATATAAAGATATAAAAAAAATAATTTAAAGATTAAAAATATAATATATTATTATATATGAATAAAAGACTCCAAATAAAAGATTAACTTAGAAAGTTGAAATTACTTAATATTTAAGCATCAGTGCTAAAAATTAAAGAGCCATGTTGATGATCCATGTTGATTTTCCACTTGGTTCGCGGAGAGTTGAAAATATAATTTCTTGTTCCGAAAATATTTTCGTAACGGAATCGATCGATCGGGGACACTCGCTTGTTACTTTTTAGGCCTGGCAAAATTTTTCGAATATATAACAGGATCATTTAAAAAGGCGTTAAATATTTTAATTTTACTGCTTTATAATCCTGCATTATTTACGCAAAAATTGAGTACACTGCGCTTTATTTTATTCATGATACAATAATAAGAGAACAATAATAGAAAATAATGTCGTTGCACGCTTCGCATTTAAGTATTTCAGCTTTAAATTCTAAAGGCACCTTTTACTTTTTGGTCTTCCTTGTACTTATAGCACCAGTACGATAGGAGGAACATTGTAAAATTCTTGCAAATACAAACTGCCTCGATAAAGTGAGACAAATATACAAATATACGACTTATGGACCTGTAGTGATTGGTTTTTTTTCCAAATACTTTTTATACGTATTGATCAAAATATATTATAAGTATAAAAAGTCTTCTATCTATATGCTAAGTACAAATCTCTTGACCCGTTAATTCACCGACTGATCCTGTAGCTGTTACATCCTTGAGAATAATTTCTTCAAGATCGAATTAAATTAACTAAATCACATCTCAAATTTTTTCGAATCAAGTCTAGAGCCTCAAGACCAAAGCGATATCAAAATTTGCAGTCTTTAAATTGCTATGAATCGGAGATAATCCGGTTTTTTATTTCTTCTAGAACTTTAGTTTTTATTTCTTAGAACCTTGTACTTCGAGAAAAAGCATGATACTAACAATTTATTCTCTTCACATTCACATTCTATTTTTTCCCACACGTATTTTTGTTATTATCTCTTTCATCTATGCGTTAATATTTCATTCGTATATAGTATTTCTGTAACAAATTTACTTCTAAAAAATATATATATATACAAATGTATATACAAAAAATTCTTTCCTAAAGCGTTTATGGCAGTTTGCTGATGATAAGAGATATCGGTGAGCAAACGGGTTAAGCTTCATCCTGATGAAATATCTAAGTCGGGCTCATACAAAATTACGTAATAATACTATGGTAACTAAGGTTGTGTCGCGATCCACGAACTATACTGATTTTCTAATTGCTCGCTGCAATGGCCTGTACATCGCGCATCATTACATCAAGGTGGCAGAAAATTTGCGATTATTAAAATGAAAAGACCAGCTAGACGGAACTATGCAGCTTGCAACATATTATTAATTAATTATTTCGCCGACAAGTTCTCGGTTCCCTTAAATCTCCGAATTCTTCTAATTAGCTCCCTGCAATTTTAAATTCGATTTTGACTACACACATTCCTAGATTTTTACATTTCTTAATTAACACTTAATTAATTTTAAATTGCATTTACATTTTATGGTAATCTAAATCCTTAACATCCCAAATTTTTTCTTATCTCTATAATATCTTCATATCTTGCTTTAGATTATCATTTATAATTCTTTACATTTCCATTCAGGGATGCTAATAATTCTAATTGAAGAATCTAGAAAACTGTGATACATTGGAAGAATGAAATGCGAACAGAATGTAGAAGACGGAGATAATATAAGAGAGTAAACATCGATGACTATAAATTCTAAATTCTAGGATTGAATTTCATCTACGTTCCACTCTTCTTATTTTTTAAATTCCAAGAATTTTGCCTAAGAACTGCCTGCAAAAAACGGAACCTTCGTAGCGACCTATTGTGGACCTTCTACAATAAGCCATTAGTCATAAATCAGAAGTTAAAAGCTAAAAATTGATCAATTACAGTTGCCATTCTTCTGATTTATGATTAATGGCTTATTGTAAAAGGCCCATTACGGTGTCCGTTAGACACAATTACGAGAAATTACTTAACACCGTGAATCAAAGCGCCGTAAATTCGCGACTCTGATAGCAGTTGCGGGCGACGCCGGCCAGAGCCTCCGCCATCGCCGTGCCGGTTTCCTGTACCATGCTTTTCAGGTAGCCCGACTCCTTCTGCAGCAGCACATGGGGATGATCGAATTCCTGCACACCATAAAAGTATGCATTTGAAGAGAAAGCTTGCAATTTACGATCTGCTCTCGTTACAAAGCTATAAGTTTGATTCATGTCAAATATAAAATATTTACGCAACATGTATCAGAGATTATAAAATTATCACTCTTATCGATGGTTTATCTCGCACAAATGTAGATGCTACGAGCACTTTGAAAAAGATAATCATTACTATCTAGTTATAGTATTTTGTTATAATTTTAGAAGATAAGCGATTTATTCAAACAAATTTATTTTAATAAAACGCTACAAAAATGATTAAAAAAATTAATTTACCATAAAAGTCAAAAAATAAAATAGTCAAACATTTATATATAATTTATATTATTTTAAAAGATCTCAAAGATCATAAATAAATTTTTTAATCAGAAAAAAGTAGTATAAAATGTACCAATCAAAAATGACCAATAAATTCATAATTGCAATAATTCACCACAATCACAAAAACAAGGAAAGATTTTACGACTTAAATTCATTCGGTGATCTATTTCAATCAAAAAATATACGAAAAGGCAAGATCATTAAAAAAAAACTCACCACAGCGTTGCCAGCGTCCATCACTAGTATGCGATCGCTGTCCATAACAGTGTTGAGTCGATGGGCAATCGTTAATACCGTACATTTCTCGAATTTCTTCCTGATAGTTGTTTGAATGAGTTCGTCTGTTCGCGGGTCCACATTCGCGGTCGCTTCGTCCAACACGAGTATCGGATTATTCCTCACAATTGCGCGCGCCAGACAGACCAACTGCCGCTGGCCAACGCTGAGATTGGAGCCGCCCTCATTGATGTGGGCCTCCAAGCCTATTTCCTTCAACTCGACCTCCTCAAGGGCTCGCCACAGGGGTTCATCTGGATACAAATCGAACGGATCGAGATTCCGTCTCAGACTGCCGGAGAATAGGAATGGTTCCTGCGGGATAATGCTGATCTTGCAACGGAGATCATGTAAACCGATTTGACTCGTGTCGATTGCGTCGATCTCAATCAAACCATCCACGTCAGCCAGGCGGAAGAGTGCCTGGATCAGGGACGACTTGCCTGCGCCAGTCCTACCGACGATGCCGATTTTTTCCCGAGGAAGAACGACAAAGCAGAGGTTTCTGAGCACTGGCGGTTCCAGCGGCGCGTAGCGCAGGAATACATTCTTGAACTCGATCTTGGCTTTCTGCGGCCACTCGGATTTAGGCTTTTTATCAGGGACACTCTCGAGAGGAGGCTCACTGTCCACTTTGCTGGAAGAGAATTAAAGCAAGAAATATTAACGATGATTATTTAACAATCGAAGAGTAAAATATTTAGAAAAATTCTATATTCCTAATTTTTCCTGAATCTTAATCTAATATATGAAATAAAGATAATTGATATTTCAATAAGGTAAAACAATTAATTAAGATAATGCTAAGTAATACAAATACTATAGCAGAGATATAAGATATCCATAAGCAAATACCTATATTCAAGGATGCGCTCCACCGAGGTCATCTGGTTTTCCAACTCAGCACTTTGGCGCATGCCCCATTGGAACATGCCGGTGAGACCGATACTCTGTGTAATCGCCAGGCCTACAAATCCGCCATCCATTGAACCTCGACTGTAATTGTCTAACACGAGAAAGCTCAGTGTGACTAACATAATATATAACACACAGAAAACATCCAGCCAGAAACCGAAAGCACGCGAAGACGCGATGAAGATGTACCACGCGGACGAATGGAGGTCTTGGTGATTATCAAACTCCTTCGTGAGGATCGCTTCTGCTTCAAACGCGCGGATCGTCGGTAACCCTTGAAGAGTCGCGCTCAGATGAGCGAAAACCGGCGAGCGGGCTGAGAAAAATTAGAAATTTTTATATTATTTACTATTCAGTTTACCGAAGAATTTAAATCTATCATCAATTCAATGAGATTAATAATTGATTAAATTCAATCTGCAATCTTATTCTATCGAGGAAATTGTATTATTCCACCGAAAAACAAGTCTAAGATACTCACTGATGCCTTCGAGACGCTTCACACTGCGACTGGTGGCCAGGTAGAAGATTCTCAGGTAATAAAAGACAATACCGACTATCGTTGTGGGTATTAACAACCACACGTTCGCGATAGCTACTACGATAATGATGCCCAAAAGCGTTAATCCGATCTGAAGACAATCGATAAGCGCAGTTGGAAGCATCTCGTCAACAGCTCCCACATCCTTCGAAAAACGATTAAGCACACGTCCCGATGTATTGGTGTTAAAGAATCGCATAGTAGCGCGACTGATGCTGCGGAACATACGATCGTGCAAACGCATTGAGGCCCGCATACACGTCCAGAAGAAAGCCCATGAGCGAATCAGAGTAATACAAATTGTGAGCACAGTTAGGCCGCTGAAAATGTAGATACACTGCATGCGAGTGAGGGGACTTCTCGGATCTTCCACAATACCGTCATCCGTTTGGTTCATCTATAATGTTATACAATAAATAAAACATAATTAATTGAAGATATGATTGTAATTAGAAATGTAATTTTCTTTCCGATTTTAAGTTTGATATAAAATTCATATTTCTATTTAATTCTTCTATGGAGATCACTTTCATGAGATCTCTCATTTTAAAGCATCAAACTTCTGCTTTCATTCTGAAATTAAATTCTAGAAAATATTTGAATATATTTTAAACAATAATCATTACTTATTTAAATTTTTTATTTAAGTCAAGACACATTTTTTAAGATCAATTTTGAGTAAAATTGGGATTGAGAGATGTAATAATTACATAATAAGTATATTTCTATTATAACAGTAATGTATTTGCTTCATATATGTATACATAAAAAATGTACTAATTTTGAACTTAAAATAAAAATATTAAAATATACTTTTAGATTTCTCGAGTTTTTTAGCAAAATGATTACATCTCAATTAAAAGATTATTTTAGCATAGTGAAGCACTTACATAATGTTCCTCTATATTAACCCATTGCGCGAGAAAAAAGTCACCGCCGCTAGCCGCTAATTGTGTCAATATACAAAGCATAGTCACTATGGATATAACGCACCAATTCCCGCCAGCGCGTAAGTAACTCGTATATACTTCGCCAGAAACAGTGCCTACAGTTCGCATCTCAGCCACCTAAAATTAACGATTATGTTACTAATTAATAATTAATTTAGCGTTAAAATCTAAAATTATTTTAATAATAAAAATGTAAGATGCTTGGGTTTTTTTAGATACATGCGTACTATATATACTTATAAATAAAAATGACATGAAACTCGTTATTTAATTGTTAATTATTAATAGTGATATGTTTTCTAATATGTTAAAATCTAGCTTAAAGGAAAGACAGAATATCTGAACTAATATTTTGCTGTAACTTAAAACATGCTTTTGCAACTATCCTAAATTACAATATTAGTTTAATAAGATTCATATTATTACTTCAAAAAATAAGTTAAAAAATATGTCCTAATTACTTCATCAGGTTCCTGTTTCGAAGTATCATTCGTCATAAAAGAACTCAATGACGAGATGCTGGCATTGCGCGAATTACTACGACTAACGGGAGCCGAGGGGGGGTGAGAAGATTTCTCATCCGTTTTTGTTTGATTTTCCAACAATCGACCGAAGTCCACTCCCATAGATCCCAGCTCATCATAAGTGCTGAGAAACAGGAAATAAAATTCATATAAAACAAGTAGGGAAGTGAGTTTAAATATTAGCTTGAACTTGCGAGCAAATTGTCTGAAAATAATGGAAGATTTGTGTTGACTCGACCACAGGGCATTGAACGTTTCGTGTCAATATTGATATTTGTATTGTTGAAAGATAATGATTCTTGATACGTTGATGGAGAAAAGAGGAGTTAAAGTAAGGATTTAAATAGAATCATTTTGCTGCGTATAATCAGGAAGATAAGCCAAAGTAATCAAATCTATTGTTCTCGAAAGTATAATCGAGTCATACATGTTGTGATGTAATGATAAAAAAAACTCTTAAGATAATTTTTCTCTTCCAGTCTACTAATTATATTCTTAATCCCATTCTCGTTTTCACTTCAAAAAGCCAAAGATACAATCACGAAGTTAAGAACTTATTTATAAATAAATAAGAACTTATTTATAAATAAATAAAATATTTATCTATTATATTTTCAATATCATTGTAATCTTATTTCAACAAAGAAATTGTAATGAGATTACAATAAGACACACATTTAAAAGATAGAAAGTGCAATAAAATCATTCATACCCTTCAGCCTGAATAGTTCCGTCTTTGAGAACGATAATTCTACCGACGTCGCGAAGATATTGCAATTGATGAGTGACGAGAATCCGAGTCTTGCCTCGTAAGTATTTATTGACACATTCATCAAACATGTGTTTGCCCACATGGGCGTCTACGGCGCTCAAAGGATCATCCATGAGATATATGTCGGCATCAGCGTAAACGGCTCTCGCTAAATTTATTCTGTCAATTATTTTAAGTATTTCATCAATATAACTAATATGTCTTTCATAACTATATATCCAACGCAAAATCTTAAAAAAAAATACTTCATAAAATTAATTTTATTTGAACGAAAATTAATGAAATTAAGTATATCAATTTAATTTAAATTAAAAATTGTATTAATTATATTAAATATATAAAATAATATTATATAAAATAAAATTATAAAATGATACACACACATATCAAAATTCTTATTCCGTATATATCAAATGGAAAAAAACATAAATTTTTTAATATTTATTGAGATGATATGAAAACTTACTTTAGAGATTATATACGCAAAAAATATTTACTAAAATAATCACAAGATAATAATTATAATAAAAAATTAATTAAATTAACAAGTTAAATGTTACTTATCAATAAAAAAAACCAATAAAAATCATGTAAAAAATATTATTAAAAAAATTAAAAAAGAATCTCTGAGCTTG
>NW_011627725.1:111320-129134 GCF_000204515.1 Acromyrmex echinatior | reverse complement strand
TATATACATACATATATAATGTAAAAATTTTTAAGTAAATTAAATATAATTTTTTATGATTCTTAACAATCTTATCATATAGATAAAAAGAATTAAAAGAGAGTCTCTGAGATTATAAATAAAGATTGAAAATTTCAATAAATTTAACATGTTTTGTGAAACCAACCTTGCACGCTGGCCACCGGAAAGACTGACACCCCTCTCCCCTACAATTGTCTTATCACCGTAAGGCAGCAGGCTGAAATCTCTCTTTAACTGACACACTTTAGTCACGCGATCATATCGAAGCTGATCCATCTTTCTTCCGAATAAAATATTTTGTCTCACCGATCCTGCGAAAAGCCACGGTTCTTGACTCGCATAAGCAATCTTTCCATTAACCTGTAAAAAAATATTTAAAAGAATAATTATATGTTTAAAATATTTATTAATTAAATATTTTGATTAATTAAAAATACATATGTATGAATGTTTTAATAAATTGATAAAATAATTTATTTTTATAGATAAAATTGTTTATTCCGTATTTATCTATTTAAATTTCTTAAAGAGGAATTGCCAACATACTTGAATGGAACCTTTTTGCAAACGCAGTTCTTTCAGGATGACGTTCAATAAACTGCTCTTGCCCGTGCCGACCTGGCCGACGACAGCAATCAGTTCGCCGGGACGCACCTTAATGTTGATACCTTGTAGGGTGTCTTCTCTGTCATAATCCAGCCACTTGGCAGTGCCGTTCTCAATGCAGATGCTGTGCTCGACGTAGTTCGGCTGGTGTACGATCGTGTCGTCGTCCTCCTTCTGCTCAATCAGATTTTCCTTCGTGTCGTTTTGATTATTCTCCATCGCAGTTTTGTTATTCTCTTTTACATCTTTTTCATTATTCTCCGTGTTGCTCTTCTTTGTTTCAATTTTAGAAGGTGTTAATTCGTCATACATTAAGAACTTTTGCAGACGTCTTATGGATACCATCGCTTCCGCTACTTGTGTTATCCCTGAGTGTTATACCGTAAAGACAAAATAGATAAATAAAAAGGAATAAAGACAGGATAAATCTCATAGTTAACGAATGTAATTATTAAATAGAATTCTAATTTATGGTATAAAGATGATAAAATACTTTAGTATAAAATCATTGTAATCAAGAAAATACGAAGAGAAGATTAAAAGGAAAAAAGAAAAAGAAATAAAGATAAAAAGAGGAAAAAATGGAAAGAAATAAAAAGAAAAAAAGATAAGAAATGTAAAGAGATAAAAACTAAAGGAAAAATAAAGAAATTAGCAAAGAACGCTGCAAGCATCACGCTGTCGATATTTATCATTCATATATACATATCAACTTAATATATACATATATATATCAACAACACAATTATATACCTTGCGGAAAGAAAACAGTCATGGTTGTACGTAAGCTATTGTAATAGGCGGTTATCACGAACACCTTTTCGGCCGTTACTTTGTAGCCGAACAACACGTAAGCCAGCACTGTGATGAACAGTGACATCCTCGTTGAAAAGATGATAAACGATAAAGTCACACCTCTGATATACGATGCCCATCGGATGACATTAACTTCCTTCCTATACACGAATTCCGTATTTGTTAATCTGTTTTTCTTTTTTTCCGAACTGTGTTCATATTTTCTGAATCGAAAACACAAATACACATAATTTATTGAATTCATAGTTTATTGAATTCGTAATTTAACATCGAGAATATATAAAAGAGAATCTTTCAAATTTTAAAAATAAATAATATACTTTACAAATAAATAATATATTGTTTTTTTAGATCATTCAAATTTAATTGAAATAGCTCAATAGAATACCTCAATGTAATACTTCATAGTCATAAAATATTTATTAACAACATAAATGTGATAACACACGAATCGATATTTGTGACGTTCTGAGTACATATATCATTAATTTTATTCTATTCCAGATTAATCATGATAAAAATATTAAAAATTATATATAAATTAAGCATATTCCCAAAAATAAATATATTGTTTAAAAAATAATACTGATTTTTTAAAACTTATGTTGGAAAAGTACTGGATACAAAAATAATTGATTATTTTTAAGCTTGATTTTGTCTCAAATACATTAAGATTTTGTATGTTTTTGTTTATTAGT
Organism: Acromyrmex echinatior; assembly: GCF_000204515.1. The sequence goes on along the minus strand of NW_011627725.1, from coordinate 126,993 downwards.
TATGAAAGAATTAATTGCAAAACTAGTAACAATTTTATTTTAAAAGTTTATAATGAAAATGAAGAAAACTATTAAACAATACATTATCAAATTTTACGTTAAATCCAACGAAAATGTTGTACAAATATTTAATCTTGGAAATTAAACCTATCTCGTGTACAAATTTTCTGTTTATGGAATAAGTACAGAAGAATAAAAAACTTGTGCACGAAAGAAAAGACTTTAGAAGTTTCTTTTTTAATTTTCAAATATTTATATAGCAGTTTCATTAAATTTGACACAAAATTTGATGGCATAACATTGTTCAATATGTTTCTATCCCATTTTCGTAATGCAAAGCACACTGTTATTAATTTTGCAATTATTTCTTACACAACTAATAAACAAAAATACACATAATCTCACTGTTTAAAAGTACTTAAAATTAATTAGTTATTTAATTTTCGTACCCAGTTTTTTCAACATAAATTTTAAAAAATCAATCTCAAATTATTTTCAGAACAGACCATATACGTACATATTTGATATAATTCAAATTAATATATATTTAAAAATATAAGATATTTAAAAAAAGAAAATCTTTCACAGATATCTTGACCGTAAAATTTTCTATTAAAAAACTACGTCTCAACTTAAAAATAATACAGAGAAATACATATATACAAACGATAAAGTACGATAAAACCGCTGTCGACTATTATCATTTCATCTAATCGTTTCAACAGCGACTACAATTGAAATACAAACAAAGTAACGCTGATTTGCGTCTATACGTTGTCTACAATGATTCAACTCGATATCGAATGTGATAAATCGAAGGCGAAAGAATACATCCGCAGGATGTTCTAGAGAGTTTATACAGCTATAAAGTCATTCGTTTAAAAAAATATCGCATAATACCATTAATTGTCTTGTTACATGACTATTTACTTTTTAACATTGAAATTTTTATCATTCTTTCAGAAATTAAATAAGAGATATAATTTTGTCAACAATAAGCATAAAAAATATTTACTGTCTGTTTTCATTTATAAAAGCGCTGACAAATACGTTTCACAACTAATGTTTTTCTTTAACGGTCATGTTGCTCAACGTACAATTAACAACAAGTTGTTTGCGTAATCACTGTAAGTGACGGTACTTACTTCCTTGCTTTTTCTATGAGCGCGCTGAATGGTTTTTCCCAAGTGTACATCTTGATTGCTTGGATTCCGCTGATAATTTCATTTGTTAATCGCACTCTCTCGTCAGTCCTAATGGCGGTCCTTAATCTCAGTTCCGACGACTTCTTGCCCAGCCATGCTGAGGAATTTCGGGAACAAGACGTGAAACGCAGTTAGGAGAAAACATGGTTAATTTTCGATGATACGCTAACGAGATTTGTTAATTGAACAGAAAAAAGATTCAGGATAATTAGGAATTTAATAATAAATATAGAAATTTGGAAATGTAATAAAATTTAAAAAATTTGAAAATAGAATTTTTCTATTTGGATATTTATGGAAAAAAAATTTTTTAAATGACAATTCAGAAATAACAGAATTTCAAGATTTCAGATTAAAGTTTATTGAAACGAATTATTTGTTATATATTGTTCATTAAAATTATTAATTATCAGTCATTAAAAATTATTTACTAATTACTATTTAAAATGAATTATTGGTTGATTATTATTATTATTATTTATCAAAATTAATTTTTTAAAAATTCTAAAAGAAACAAAAGAAAATTAAGATTCCAAACGTTAGCAATTTAATTAAAGTAAAAAGACGCGCAATTTTCATTAGAAAAATTATTTCTAAATTAAACGTTCCTCAATACGGCATACATATACATATCAAGTTACTTTCAACTCGATCACTCAATTACTTCTATTATTAGAAATAATTAGAATAATTACTTTCTTACCTTGTAAAGGGATGAACATCAGCAGAGAAGCAACACCGATAATAGACGACACTCCTACATCGAGAACATGGTACATGACGTACGTGATGATGATAGTTTCCAAAGGCCCGAGCCATAGATAATGGAGAAATATAATACTGACGTCAAATCTATTGACGTCATTGGACAACAAATTTACTGCCTGGCCGATTGTCGTCTCACCCAGTGCGGTTCTAGTCATTTTTAATGTCTTACGGTAAATCAATGAGCAGCAGGCCACGCGGACCTTCATGCCCATATGTAAAATACCCATCATGTACGGATGTATGACAAACACATTGAGAGCGGAGCATAAAATGACACCGACGGCGCATCCATACGCATAGGACTTGTCGATGTCCATGGTGTTAAAGTAGAGCAGCATTTGGCCCACCAACAACGGTTGCATCACTCTGCATCGCAAAAGAAAATTCGTCAAATTAGATTCATGCAAGAGATTTGAATGAGATTGTCACTTATTTAGAAATTGATATTAATAAATTTATTATGAAATTGATTCATATTATGTTATAGATAATGTGAATTACTCAATATAATTAATTAGAGGAGACTTTATGAAAGGGATTGTATAGGAAACTAGATCAAATGATCAATTACTCGTATTTTTGAAATTAGATTAAGGACATATTAATGTCCTTAATTAGAGATAAACAAGAAAATAAAAATAAATTATTAAATCGGGAATTTAATAATAAATATTTATTATATATATATATTTATCTCTATCGATATTTTTCTCTTTTCTATGTTAAAGTTATCATAGATAAATAGCACCATTTTTACGCAATGATAAGGGGATTTTAGTGGACAACAGTTTCAAGGACAACAGTAGTAATGAATCAACGGATCGATAAACACAACATTACTCTACGTACATGTAGCATCTAAAAGAGAAATTTGTGTTCTGATAATTCCTAATAAATTCCAAGTTGATTTTTTATGAAATCAAGAATTTTAATTTATAAATGATACCATAAAAAAAAGTTTCTGTAGAAGGAAGAACTTGTTATAATTATAATTTCTGTTAAATATTTAATTTAATTTAATTTGAACATTCAAGCAAATAATGAAGTTAAATTAGATAATTTAAAAAATTCGTAAAATAGAATTTGTTTAATAATTTAGATGCTGAAATATAAATCTCAATGGAAATTAAAAATTTGTAAATTCTAATTCGCTTTTAAATGCATAATTGCATCCCTTCGTGAAATTCTGAACTTACAATTCTACAAACATTTTTAATCGATTAAATAATTATAATCCTTACTTGGTCAATTCAAAAAATATTATGGAAAAGACTCGTTGATAAAGACTGATCTGTGAAGGATTTAATTCCACAGGAATCTTCAAAGTGTTTCCAATGACTTGTGTATCGCTATCTATCGCTTTTTGTACTTGTCAAGACATCACCAATGTAGGGAATATAAAAAATTAGGATGAGCTTTTACAAGAAGATTTCTAGGTGAGAAGTGAGGGAGATTGTACCTGAGCAAGATCTCCATAACGGCCATAAAAAGGCCATACAGTAGAGTCGTCAAACCAAAACACCTGATGAGGACTCTCATCAAGCTGGGCTCCTTGACCTTCTTCTGTGACCCGCTCTTCGCGACCTGCTCCAGTCGACGCTGATAGGCCTCGCATTCTTCCTCCCAGGCCTTCGCTATTTTAACACCAAGAATACCACTTGTATGTTCTTTAAGCGGTGTGTACAAATCAGTTACTTCAAGATCTCGGCGATAACCCACCCAGAAAATGCGTAGAATCCAACTGCGAAGAAGAAAAGCAAAACACGTTTTACGCAAGAACTATGCGCAATTCATCTAGTTCTTGAAATTACGCTTCTTTCGTTGAGATACTATTCTCTTCTTTTATTTTTCAAGACATCGCTTTATGTATTATTTCGTAAAATTTATCTGCATCCCTCTTTCTAATTTCAAATAGATAAAAACTACGCGATGCCGACATTTAACGCAATCAAATAAAATCCAAGCTAACACTCGAAAATATTTTTCTTCTCGCAAAACTCGTCAAGATAAAAATTCGCTTACAAAATTTCAGATTATCGGACAACGTTTAAAATAAAAAAATGTTACGACATTAAATGTAACTAATTTAGACAGATAATGTTAGACAATTGTAATTAATGTCAAAATATCTCTTAATATGTATTGAATTTATATATAGTGACGTTGTGGCAATGTGGAGCAAATGTGGAGTTGTTAAATTTTGTAAAATAATCTTTTACAGTTTAGTTTGACCAAAAAAATGCAACTAGCGAAAATATTCAGATTTAAATCATGATTCATTCTTCCGAGAATAAAAATGCAAAAAATTTGCAAATCATTTCAATCGTGTGTGATTTCCGCCAGTTATATTAATGTCAGTTATATAAATAAAATATTAACATAATTCGTTATAACAACATGATTCAAAAAACAAAGAAAATAAATTTTAATTTTAATAATATCAATAAAATTTAATAATATTGATTTAAAATGTAATTTTGAAATAATAACTGATTATAGAGAGGAAATTATTTTCAAAGCATGTTTTCTTTTTTTTTAATTTATTAACAGATTCAACATATTAATATCTTTATAATATGATGCTTGGTGATAGCAAATCAAATTATTAAAATTGTTTGTCAATTTATTTCGCGATTATTAGAATAGTTTTAATTGCGTTTATAAGTCCAGAAAAACAATTCGGCGTGCAATTTGAAAAGACTACAATATACAAATACATATATTAGTAATTCAAGATTGAATTATTTAAAGCAATGAAGATCCAGCTTTGATTAGTATTTTAAATTTCTAGTATTGATTGTGTTTCTTTTTTTATATTTTATTTTTTACAAATGTTGTAGAAAACAAGCGATATGCAAATCGGGCAATAAAGGTCAAGTGTTCGAAGATAAAATTGAGAAATTATTTATCTACAAAATAATTACTAAGGAATTATTTATTTATCTATAAAGCGATCCGAGCTTTAGATCCTGACATTATTTATAGACTCATAACTGCGACTTTCGATAAATCACATCCACAAAATCCATTTATCATCCAAGAATAATCTGATCTAATATCTGACACAACTGAATATGCATTTATTCCATATCTGTCTATCTATTGTAATTTTTCCAGAAGATAACTACTCTAGAAAAGTGCATTGTAATCGAAGTGCAAAATAACATTAATTGATCCTTCACACTTTAACCGATCATTTTGTACACTTACAGAGTAAAAAATTTGATGGTTAATGAATCAAAAAATACGAAAGCTTATCGAAGTATAAAATCAAATAGAACGACAAAAATGTGATCAGATTAATTCAAATTGAATTCATCGGAATTTGATTCTAGATTCCACTTCTCTAAAGATTAATTAATTTTAATTAATTAATTTTTAGTTAATTAAGTTTTAATTAATTTTCAAATATCCATTTACTAGACTACGTTCTATCTTTAAAAAAGATTACATTCTTGTCTAATCGAGATTTGTTAATTTGATTTGATATGTTGATAACATATAGTAAGGCCTTCTTTCAGTTCAAATGTAAAAAAAAATGATATAAAACAAATATTTTTATATTTTAATATAATCTGGACTTTTAATTAATTCATTATTCTAAAAAAATATAATATATTGAAAAATAAAACGATAATTGTATTATAACAAATAAAAGTATTGTTTTGTTTTATCATCCTTTTTGAATTGGAAATTTACGCAGTTTCATAAAGCATAATTAACATACCACAAATTAAATTAACAAATTTAAGTATAAGCATCACAAACAAATGAATACCAGTAAAATAATTAAGATGTTCGAGAAAAAAGAAGTAAAATTTTAAATTAAATTCCAATGATTTCAATCAGAAACGTTTTAATTTTACTATACGTATTAAGTCATTGCATTCTGTGGATTCCTTTCTGGATCGTACTCCTTCTTTTATCCTCCTCAATTTTATCCTTTCTTAACTGAATCTACTTATATCGTAAATAACTGTTGCTTTTCATACTCACGAGAACGTCAAGATGCTGAAGATGTTGGCGCCCGCTCTGGGATTCTTTACTTTCTCGTTGTACGCTTTTCCATCCATGACGGAGTCGTCTCACAGAAGTCTCTTCTGTAAAGGTACAATGAACCTTCAATAGATACGTAACACATAAATCTCACATATATGCCGCAATTACATTCCAGCGTTATTTGCAGCGAAAGAGAAAAAGAATACGAAGAGACCTCGGCAGTAATTACACTGTGTACCAATTGTGAAGCAACTGCCACACGATCCTAACACGTTGTCTTTCCTTCCTTTACTGAGAGGAATTACGATTTAATCAAATCTAAAATCTTATCTATATATTATGCATGACGAATCGAATAACGTTGATTGATCTTTAACATCACCTTATCAGCACATGCTTATGTTTACGGATTATGAGCTTCCAAGATCCAAATTGATCCTGAAAAAGCTTTTTTGCTACTCGATACTCGAGTATTACATTATTGCGCGTTGTTACACGATTTGTTAATAGAACTCGAAAAGTAAAAACAACTGTTAAATTCATATAATAATATGAAATTATACCCCCAATTTGGGTTATTTTTAATCATTTCTATAGATCGCCACTGCTCCTACATATCGGTGACTTAATTAAAACAATAGTTAAACAATTTAATCCAAGAAAACGTACTAAATGTCGAAAATAACTCAAATTTCATTTATTATCTAATAAGTACATTTTAAAACTAATTGAAACTAATATAGAATAATAGAAATTGATTTGTTTACATTTTGACACACATAAAAGTTAAAGTTGACAGAATGTTATTTTTACTTAAGGAAATAAGATATACCATTGCTTCTTTAATATTTAATATGAATATTCTGCCTGGTTTTTGAGAAAAGAAAAAAAAAAGAGAAGATATTGGATACATTCCTACACCTTTCATAATGTGAATCATATGGCCAAAGAACTCATAAAGCAGTATATGGCACCAACAAATCATGTGACTCTGAGCAACAATTACTTCAGCCAATTATAGAGAGAATTATAAATACATGACTTTATTGGCGCATCTGTTTAAATTCTAACTACTTCCTTATATCTTGCTATCGATGCAATATTAATCACATGAGACATGTTTATATTACAATAAATATCGTAAGAAAAATGTAGTCGGGCTAGTGCGGGTATTTAAAATAAACAATGTATCTCATACCGCTCCAAGCAATACATATCTTATAAGATATTTGTCGCATGTATCGTTCTGGTATGCGGCCATAAAGCATTGAAATTCTAGTTTAACCTACGGCGATTCAATTATAAATTTCAACTTTCTCCAAGGCAATTATAACTCAAATTTAAAATCTAATTTAATCGCAACTTTCAGTTCTTTAATTTATTAGCTATAAAGTTTATGTACAATAATAACAAAGTGATCATGCTTTACAGCTATATGAATCTGCGGTTATTTACTTAGTATGTATCTGTCAGTAGATAAGATACTAGTCTTTATAATTTGTACTCGGTTTTGTAATTGAAGTGATTTATCTATTTACAAGCAATTAATGCACTAAAGATTTTTTCTCTTTTATTTTCTCTTTTTCATATGAAATTATCATTTAAAGAAATTACAAAGAAACAAGGTCTCCTAAATTATTCAATGATACATGATAAAAATATACCAAACACTGAAAAAATATTCAAAAGCGAGCATAAAATAATTTTCAAAAAATTCTGGCTCTATAGTAATTTTTATATTATTTGACATCTCACATCTTATCTTTCTATTAATTACTTAATCCATAGTAATCATTAAGATTGCTATAACAATCATAATTCAATAATCACGATTTCGGCTTGCTAACAAAAAAAATATAAATTTTCTAAAAAATCTAATTAAAAGTTTCTCGTTAAATGAGAATTTTCATAATAAATTAAATGGCTTCATTATAATGATCATAAATTTGCAAGCCAAGATAAAAAAAATTTCTTCAAAGAAATTTATTTGTACACGTCTCTTTCCCAACATTTACAAATTTTATATGCATTTTGTCAACACAGATACATACAAAATTTTTTTTTATTTACATATATCCTAATCTGAATATGTACATATATTTATAGAGATAAGAAATCAAAGCATATCCATGAAAAATTTAATCTACACAAGATAGAAATTTTTGACGGGGAATCATCAACAGTGTTTTGATCTGCTCTTGAGCGATAATGAATCAATTGCGCTTTCGTAATCAAGTATTAAGTAATCGATTAAAAAGATATTATCTGATCTTTAACCAATTACAAATAATACGAACATATTCCACGAATAATAGAAATAATATACGTTTATCATAAATAAGATTAGAGTGATATATATTTTCATTCAGATACCGAAGCGTGAAAAAAATTTCAAGATTTATAATGTCTAATTCTCAATCTTTATCGCAAGGTTTGAGCACCTCGGGATGTATTATGAAAATTATATATATAATTAATGCGAGAAATATAACTGAATGTAGTATACATAAGACATGATTACTTATGCAATCGATTATACTATATTACAATAAAAAATTTTACCTTAAACCACAAATTAAGCCTTTTATAGGTTTTTGAATACTGAAAATGATGCCGCAAGCTAAACAATTTCCGCAAAATTTCAGGTTTCCAAGACAAATGAGGTTTAAAAAAATAAGCTTTTTGTCTGTCTGAAAGAGGTCGGCAGTTTTACATCAGAAAGAAATCATTGTTACGTGCCGCGACACATTTGCCATAACATGTTTCTAACATAAAAGTTTTCTATTGTTCATTTATTTTCGATTACATTTTGTTTAGACAGTCTTATATAAAACTTAATCCTGTCATTTATTTTATCCAATTTCACTACTCGTTTATGATCTCTTTTTTATTTAAGATTGTAGGACTAAAACTTGCGAGTCCTACAAACATTTTAAGGATCATACCCTTCTTCTTCTTCTTTTTCTTCTCTCCAAGGCTATAGATTTACATGGGCAAGTCATAGGATCTTGAATTTATAGAGATCCAAAGATCCTATGAGTATCACTTGCAGGGAGAACACAAGTCTCACTTCTTTTTCACGATGTGGATCATATTTCTCGATCATACTCAACAGATGAGACTCCTTAAGTCATATGTACATATAGCCAGAGTTGAGCTATTTACATTTCAAATATACATATAAAGGTACATGTCCGATCACTAGGATCGGTTTAATGTCCTTAATGGACATTAGTAAATATTTTTTACGAGCGATGGTAATTTGCTAATTGCAATACGTCATTCCAAAATAATATCAATGAGCAATTTCGCAAAATTATCGCATTCATTATTTATCAAGCGTATCGTTTGTCCAATAAATCGATATTTACAAGAAATCAAAAGGCAGCAGATTCGTGTTGATTTATAAGTATAACACGCGTTAAAGACTCGCAATCCTCATATACATGAAAGCTTATAGTAATTCAATTGGAAAATTAATTAGATTAATTACTCGACACTTTACTTCTAATTGATCTTTATAATTTTTAATTTATCATTTATCATTTTAACTTTACAATTTTTCAAAATGGAATCTAAATAAATTGATAATCATAAAATCATAAGAAACAAAGATTACAAAGAATCTCCAACAAATAGAAATAAACTAAAAATAAATAAACTAAAAGTAGTTAAGAAATAAATTATCTTCGAATTACCACGATAAATTATTAACAAATCATAATTTGCGAATAACGAATTACGAACTGTGAATAGTTTAATATTGGATTTGCATCAAGAAATACGCAATAGATTTCGTAGATAATTATTCAAGTGACAAATTCTGTGATAAGAGATCGCACACATCGCCGATTGAGTGCTTCAAACAAATTTAACGATCAAATAAAAGATTTCACGTGTGTACAAAAATTTGAATGCATGTATATAAACATGTGATATGACAAAAGATTTCATTCTAAGTGTACAAAATGCAAAACGATATAATACCATGAAATAATCATTTATAATACCATTTATGATGCGAGGACAGACTTAACTTAACCAACAAAATATAAAACATCTTTATCCATTTTCTAAATAAATGATAAACAACTTACTATAATAATATTATATATTACATAGTAAAATATAATAGAAAATATAAATAGAAATGGAAGTAAAATGTTTTGATAACTTCGTAAATAATATTAAAAAATATAAGCTAAAACTATATCTATCATAGCTTCAATAATTCGTTACGAAAGAAAAATTCGATTCTATTAATCGTCGTACACAGCTGTGTAAATATGTAACTAAATATGCTGACGTGAGAACTCTATGGGAGCAAAGTCATGTACTGTTCAACAATATTTCAAAATACGTATTAGGTGTTGGAATTAATTCGTAGCGTTTTTTTAATGAAAGAATGTTATTTATTTCACATGAGCATTAAAAAATACATTAATGAAAGTACTTCCCATCACTTTCTACTACTTTTGACCATCTTTCGGGCAGTGAATGAATACCGCGTCGGAAGAACTGTTCATCTTTAGATGAAATCCAGGAATCGAACCATTTTGTCCAATCTTCGTAAGATGTGAACTTCTGCTCGCACAAGCTATGAGCTAATGATCGAAACAAGTGGTAGTCGCTAGGTGCAATATCAGGAGAATACAGCGGGTGCGGTAGCACTTCCCATTTAAGTGTTTCCAGGGATGTTTTTACCGGTTTTGCACCGTGTGGGCGAGCATTGTCGTGCAGCAAGATGACTTTATCGTGTCTTTCGAAGTATTCCGACCGTTTTTGCTTCAATGCACGGCTCAAGCGCATCAGTTGCCGTCGGTAGAGATCTCCAGTAACGGTTTCATGCGGTTTTAGCAGTTCGTAGTATATGACACCCTTCTGATCCCACCAAATACAGAGCAGGAGCTTTGAGCCATGGATATTGGGCTTTGCCACTGATGTTGATGCCACTGATGTCGCCGGGCTTAACCCATGACTTTCTGCGCTTTGGATTGTCATAATGGATCCACTTTTCGTCACCGGTAACAATCCGATGCAAAAAACCTTTTCTTTTCTGCCGTTGAAGCAGCAGTTCGCACGTGAGAAAACGTCTCTCAATATCCCTTGGTTTCAATTCATATGGGACCCAATGTCCTTCCTTCTGGATCATGCCCAAACTTTTAAGACGTTTTCCTATTGTTGAGAAGTCAACTTCCAATGACGTAGATAATTCTTTAAGTGTTTGACATGAGTTTTCATTGAGCAGTGCCTGCAAATCGTTATCTTCAAATTTTTTCGGCTGACCAGGTCGCTCCTTGTCATCCAAGTCGAAATCACCAGCTTTAAAACGTGCAAACCACTTCCTACACGTTTGCTCAGCCAGAGCATGTTCATTATACACATCCACTAAAATACGATGAGCTTCAGCTGCACTTTTGTTCATATTAAAGTAATGAAGCAAAACTCCCCGCAAAAACACTTTATCTGGCACAAATTTTGACATATTCAATGAATTATACAGTATTGTTATTTATGATTTCAAGAAAGGTTATGTACGGCAAATGACGTCCTATGATAGATGTTTACAATGTATACAGAACTATAGGTAACAACGAAATAGTGTACTGCTTGTGCCATCTCTTGTAAAACGCTACGAATTAATTCCAACACCTAATATTTAAAAATGTAATAAGGGAAAAGAAATGGAAAAAGTTATACAAAATTGAACTTCTCATTGATGTAAGTAATAATCAAGACATGTGCTTCTCCTGCATTCTCACGTCCAACACACTCAACATAACAATAAATCAATTTTCGCAGATTCCAATCAGCAAATTGAAATACCAAAATTAAATATTAAACTATTAAAATCTATTAACCTTTCTCCTTAAAAGTCAATACAATAATAAAAATCAAAACAAGTATTGATTACATACCAAGTATAAACGCAGTATACTGAAAGAAAAGTTTGACTATTGCAGCAAATTAGATGGTAAAATATGGCATAGCATTTTTAATCAACTGCAGCAGCAATTTTTGATTGTACCAGCCAATTTTTATACATCCCTAATATCAGTATAGGATTTCAATAGGCTATAAACGTAACCAAAAATTTGCTGCGACCAATTAAAAATATCATGCTATATTCAGCCAATCTTCTCTTTCAGTAGGAAAAATATTAATAAAAAATGTGGCTCTCCTTCATATCAAAACACAATGATCTCCTTCCCAGGAAAGCGATGTTTGAGATGATATATATTAAAAAACAGAACATTGGTCTCAATAAGCAAGGCATTATAGAATATCTATCTAATACATATCTCCCAGTCCCGGATTTCTTTCTCCCCCTGATTATTATTATTCTCCTACTGCGTTTATACTTGCATATAATATTCAGCGTTCTGGCTCAAATAAGTCTTCTCATTTTTAAGATTTCAATGAAAGATTTTTTATTTAATTTTTGTAAATTACAAATATTTATAAATGTAATATGAAATGTGATATAAAATGTAATATACTGTTAATTATTATTCACCTTTTTGTGCATAAGCTACCAAAAATTTGTGTGTGTCTAATATTGATGCTTTCTTATCATCATGTTTATTATTGCCGTACAATTTGCAATTCTTGTATTCATGTCGAAATTCAACTATGAATTCTTCTTTTTCTTTAGGAGACATCATGTCCAAAAAGTTAGAAATGGACATAATCGAAGCTATCGGAAAATTAACATAAATGTGTATTAATACATTATTGTAAATAATAGACTGTAATAAATATTATTATAAAATATTATAAAGTAATAAATTAAAATAAATAAAATGTGTAAATAACAAAATTTACAAAAAATTGTAATATGATCTTACAAATAAAAAATAAAAATAAAATTTTTACACATTACTTAAGTAAACTAACATAGAAAACTATCCTCATTTATCTCGGAACAATCTGTCTCCTGAATACTGCAATGTTGAATGTTAAAGCCGACACTTTCAAGTAAATCTTTTAGCTCTTCATCAGATGCGACTGAATTATAAAACGGTAATTTATTTGGATTCTGTGAAAAAATAATAAATAATATTTTAATTAAAAAATTATAAACAAATACAAATAAATATGACCAGTAAATATTGACCTGTAAATAAGACGCAAAACGAGAATCTTGCGCAATATTCTTAAACACTTCAAATATCGTATTATGAGATGCTGGAAAAAATATGAAGATAGTTCCACCAGATTGAAGCATGCGGTAAATATTCTCAAATGCTTTTCTGTTATGTAACGAAGAGAAATATTATTAATTTATGAAATGTTTATTATAATATTTTCGTGAAATTAATAAGTTTGATATTTTATTAACACATTACAATCGTAGTTGTGCCATTTTTTACTCATCTGACAGTTCTTCTTTTCCAATTAATTTGGACTTTTATTTATATTATATATAAATGTGTGTATATATAATATAAATTATGTTTTAATTCTTTTTTTATAAAATTATAATTTTAAAAGAGATAAATTTACACCCATTTAAAAATTTGTTTACCTGATATCATTGCACCAGTGCAAAGTATGAAATGAAAATATATGATTAAACTTAAAAATAAATTTTTCTGGCAAGTTTTTAGTTTGAATATCCAATACTTCGAATTTGAGACGTGTATTGTAATACGTTTCCGTCGCATATTTAATCATGTTCACGTTAATATCCGTACCTACAAGATCATTGAATTAAAGAATAATTTTTACACCGCATTACATTGTTATATTTATATAATTTGCGTCTTACCAATTATTACAGCATTTGAATCCAGAGATGGTAAAAGCAAATTATTTGTTATGTCTCCGGGACCACAACCGATATCCATACATATTCCAGACATATTTTTTAAGTATTTGGTAAACTCTTTTATTGCTATTGATACGCTGCGTTTTTGTACTTCATTAAAATAAGTATACTCTGCTGGATTCACCATGTTTACTGTCTACTAACTGTCTGTACTATACTACTATTACACTGCGCCTTTATTAATATGAATAATAATGTATTATATAAATAGTTACTACACTCTGATTAAAGTAAGGATTTAATATGTTTATCATTTTTATTATATAAATAACATTGGAAGAAAATTTGATCTATTTTTGGCTACACGAGTGTTGAACACGAATCCGTTGGCAAAAGTTAGCTATAAGGTAAGGTATAAAATTTTGTAAAAAAATGGCGCAAAAAAGGAATCACATTTTATGACATTATTTTTCTCAAAATTATGACGTAGAAGTCAACTTTTGTCAATGAATTCATATTCAATACATAAAAATATGTCGGAAATGAATATTCACACTCATGTGTTGCAAAATAACGTTTCTCAGTTTAATTATATCTGATGAATTTCTAAATTGTATGTCTAATAGAAATAAAGACTAATAATTATTTTCATTAATATTATATTTTTATAGTATCACAAAGTTCGTTTTAAATACCTGTCAATCAACTCTGCAATTATCTTCTATTAATTAAATTTGCACGGAACAAACCAAAAGATTTTTCTGTAAAAATACATGCGTAATGGACCAATAGCCTATCACTCAGTATTATATATTCATGAAGAATCAGGAGATATTCCCTCTCTCTGACAGATTTTTTTATTATTGCATCGCACATTATCTAATCACTTACAGGAACTTCAATGATTAGATAATGTGCGATGCAATAATAAAAAAATCTGTTTGTAATAAATTCTATGTATATTTATGTTTTCTTTTTTTTCGACATAAAAAGGAAAAGTACAAAGGGGAAAGAGGAATCGCGCAAGAAGTTCTGCTGCAAAAATAAATTGTGCTACTTTATGCAATCTGCGGCAGTGTTTCTTAAGTGCATAAGTAAGTGCAGTAATCATGTCTATTTCCTGTTTTTTGGTTCCTAAACTAGTTCAGTTCCACACACAAATAGTAAATAGTAAATAAGATAAGATAAGTTTCAATCTCGATTGAATTTACTCTTTATTATTTTTTTGAATTCCTTAAATGAATTTAACTCGCGATAATATAAAGTTGTCTTAGAAGAGGAAGAAAGAGGAAAAGATGTAAACTGATTGATACTGCTGCGAGTTAATCGCCGAAAATATTGGTGAAACAAACCTTAATGCTTGTTTTTACCAATATAGATTAATTTTAATCTTATTTACTTTTTATTTTTTTTTGAATTCTAAAAAAAGAGTAAAGAGTTGCGTCACATGATATTTTTCCTCTTGCTAGCTGGATTAGCATCTTGCCGCTGCATGCAGCTCTATAAAGTTGGCAGGACCAAATAAGCAGAATCAAATCGGACCTACCGGAATTTTTAGTATCCATTTTGTACTAAATTGTAAATAAATAAATAAAAATAATATCAGAAATCAATAAGATGAATTTGTACTATTTTGTATCGCCAAAAAAAAAATTGTATATCATGTGTCATTTCCAAGAAAACAGCGCTTTTCAATTTTTGCGCAATCCCCATGTAATTAATTTAGTCAATTTAAAAGATATCGAAATGAGACCAACGATATTTAAAAGAAAATAATCTGTACCTATTTGTATCACTTTTATTTTCGTTTGTACCTCGAAGGGTTCGGAGTGCTTTTCACGATTTTGACGATTCAGACGCGAGATTTTCTAACAATTTAAATATACTTTATATATATATATATACATATATATTGATATATATAATATAT
>NW_011627725.1:62640-111058 GCF_000204515.1 Acromyrmex echinatior | reverse complement strand
TCTTAAAAATATATATTTATAAAATCTAAATACATACAAACATTAATAATTAATTCTCGAAAATGATATGTTGTAATATAATTTTATTACACATGGTTGAATTTGTAAAAAAATAATCTTTAATTTGGTTAAAAAAAATTTGAAAATTTAAGAAAGTTATGGGTGGTAAGAGTATTTTTTTTGTTAAACAAAAAAATAAACAAAATTTTTTTTATCTATAACTTTAAAGTACTCTTAAACCGTATTTTTTGTTTAAAAAATTGTTTTCTATCTTTTACTTCCGATGAATATTCGTCTTGAAAGAAAAATACCGTTTTAAAGGGGTGTTTCACCCCTTAAACATAAGTTAGCGCACATATAAAAAAATACTTACTTAGATTTTCGTGTTTAACAACATATCTCGTGGAGAATCAAATCGGTTCCGGACAGTTGTGAACTTTCTCTCGTAAGTTGGTTACATGGGCTTGTGCGCAAAAATTGAAAAGCGCTGTTTTCTTGGTAATGACACATGTACATGACACATATACAATTTTTTTTGATGGTACAAAATAATACAAATTCAATCCTATTGATTTCTGATATTATTTTTATTTATTTATTTATTTTTTTAATTGATCCTGCCAGCTTAATATTAAGCTAGCAGCGTTACGATTTTCTTCGAAATGGCACGTAGTACAAAATTATTATTGATGGTACAATTTAATACAAAATGAGTACTAAAAATTCCGGTCGGTCCGATTTGATTCTGCTTATTTGGTCAACTTTATAGAGCTGTCACATGCGGTTGCAATGCACTGGCACTGTCAATACCGCAGTCAATATGGCGGCAAGATATTAATCTTATTAAAATTAATCTTATTAATCTATACAAATATACAGGGTGATAATTAACGATAAAATTCTCGCATAAGAGCATACTGAAAAAAAAGCTGGTTGAATATGGCATAGCATTTTTAATTGTTTGCAGCAGCCAGTTAAAAATGCTACTTGTATGTCATATTTTACCATCCAATTTGCTGCAGCAGCCAATCTTTTTTTGCGTCTGTGAAATTAGCATCCCAATATTGAAATTCCACAGTTTTGATTAGAATTCCCGTTTCCTTTTGTCGAGACAAAAAGTTCTCTATAATTAATAACCAGAGTTTCGCTTAATAAATATTTTAAAATAATTTTTAAAAAATGGGGTGCTAACTTCTTATCGAAATTCGAAATTGAATTCTGAACGGCTCAATAGCTTTATTTCGTGAATACCTAGAGTTCCTGATGCAAAATTTTGAAAAATAAAAAAAAATTAAAAATTTTTTAAAAAATCAATTTTCAGAATAGGTCTGATTAGAATTCCTATTTCTTTTTAACGAAAGTTCGTTGTATTTCTTAATACGAGATTCGTTTAATAACAATTTTTAAATAATTTAAGAAAAATGGGATGCTAACTTCTCAGCGAAAGAGATCGAGTAATTCTAAGCAGCTTAATAGTTCTATTTTGTGAATATCTAGAGTTTCTGATACATAAAAAACAATTTTGACACACAAGAAAATTTATAAAAAAAAAATTTTTTTTTGAAAAAATTTTTCTATAAAATAATTCTGTGATACGTTAATTATCATTCTAACAATTTCAAAAAAAGAGCAAATAAAACCAACACAGATTCAAAAATAAAAGAGATGTATACTTAAAACGAAATTTAAAAAATCGGTTGCAGAAATATCTTTATGTAGTCAACCAATCGCATAATACTTTTCGACAGAACTCATCGAGAACTACACAGAACTCTAATCAGAACTACTGGCACTCTTAAAAAATTTTTCGACGTCGGACTTGGAAAATTTTTAATTATTGAGCTCAAATATCACGTATCTTGAAAACCGTTGGTCCAATCGCTTTGTCACCTAATAACTTTTCAATAGGGCTCATTGAGAACTACATAGAACTCTAATTAGAACTACTGGAACTCTTAAAAAAATTTTTTGATCATTTTTTATATCTCGCGTATCTTGAAAATTATTGGTCCAATCGCTTTGTCACCTGATACTTTTCAAGAGATCGTATGTAGTACAATAATACTGTATTTACATTTCAAAACCAAATCAACCGTCCATAAAAATAAAATAATCCTTGTTTAACGAATTGCAAGCTTATAATCAATCGAAGACTTTTTCGAAAATATAAAATGTCAATGACGCTTTTCCAAAAATATACAAAGGTAATGTAATATCTGAACTAAATACTACGTAAACTCGTCCAACCAAGTGATCTCTCAAGATTGACGCTCTTGATTCGTTTCGCGAAGGATCTGCGTAGCCCGATTTCTGCGAATTCTATAATATTGCGTAAATTTTCCTTGTTTACTCTGGCCACTTATCGCTTATTTGTCTTCAAGCTAATCAATTATTTTGTAATAACATGGCGAAACCGATAAGAGTTAACGAAAGTACTAATTTATTATCTGCTATTACTATCATTAAGATGAGGGTGCGTTTGCGGAGACACTGTTAGCGCTGCTTCTGTCATTTTATTTACAACGTTCTTTAAACATAAAAAAAATAGAATGACACAAATAATGCTAAAGCGTTTCCCTGTACGCATCTTCATACATGTATGAGACGTCATATTATTACAAAGCTGTTTGAGTGGCCAGATTCTGGTGTAAGGACTCTACCTGAAAGTCTCTCGTTAGGTGCCACTTGACAAAGCACGCAAACTTCGGCGGCAAAACCAACTGAAAAACTTGACCGGTCATTTAAATATAACAAAAATTTCTATTAAGCATGTTCATTTAGCATAACCGACACTAAAATTAATTTACATCTTTAAAAATGGGTATATTTGTGATTTTTAAAAATTACATAATATATTTATTCCTTTTTGTAAGAATGTAAAATTGTACTCGATAGTACTTATAAATAATAATAAAACCAATCAAGAATTTAACAAAATAAATAGACGAGCAATTGAGAACAATAATAAGTCCGATGCCGAAAAATTTTTTAAGAGTAGTTCTGATTAGAATTCTGTGTAGTTCTCGATGAGCCTTATCGAAAAGTATTGGGTCATTTAAAAAGTATCCACGGTTTTTTGTTCAATTTTTGAATGAAAAAATCGCGGATACTTTTTAAATGACCTAATATTAGACAAAGTTAGTATGACAAAGTGATTGGACCAACGGGCAACATTTGAGCTCTATCGTTGAAAATTTTCTAACAAGAGAAGGTTCACAACTGTCCGGAATCGATTTGATTCTCCATGAGATATGTTGTTGAAAATCTAAGAGACGTGTTTTTTTATACGTGCGCTAACTCATGTTTAAGGGATGAAACGCTATTTTTCTTTCAACGAATATCGGAAGTATAAAAGAAAAAAATTTTTTCAAAAGTTATACGGTTTCAAAAAAATACTTTAAAGTTTATAGATAAAAAAAATTTATTTATTTTTTGTTTAACAAAATACCACCAGCATCCATAATTTTCTAAAATTTTCAAATTTTTTTTTCCAAATTAAAGATTATTTATTTACGAATTCAACCATGTGTAATAAAGTTATATTACAACATATTTTTTTGGAAAATTAATTATTAATGCTTCCCTTATAATCCATGCTTATATGTAAGTAATTGTCATCGGAACAGTAAAATATATGAAAACTTGAAAAGATGTCTTAAGTATTGTAAAATTTAGTTATAATTTTCTATATACTTTATTATATATGTGTATTTAAATTTTAAGATTTATAAGAATTTTGAAGTGTTTATACCTTTATACGATATTTTTACAAAGCTTTACACTAACTATAAGATTTACAAGAAATCGTAAATATTTACGAATAATCTTACGTCTTATGATAAAATTAGAGAATATTGATATAAGATCTTACGAGTTTTACGAGAACAAGTTACGAGTCTTACGATTCTGCTTAGAATTGATCTATTAATTTCTTCTACCAATAAAAATTAAAAATAATATTATTCTAAATCCATTCTTTTATAATAAAATTAAATTATTTATAAGGCACTCTTTGAAAAAAAGTCGATATAATTTTCGGCTATGGTGAATCGCCAAATTATGAAAGAAGCAGTACGTTTGTATGCTGAAAGATTTCCCAATCGTATCCATTTCTCGTTCTGTTTTTTCAAACATAGTACAAACTTTTCAAGAAACAAGAAGTATGGATAATAAAAAACGCAAACGAATCAAGAAAATATGACGGAAATTCAACGAATATTTTATGCGCTGTAGCATTAAATCCATATATCAATAGAGACAGCTTGAACGTGAAAGTGGTATTAGTCGACGAAGTGTTCTGCGAATACTCCATTCCAATAAATTTCATCCCTTCCATATCTCACTTCAAGAGTTACATGGCAATGATTTTTAAAATCGTGTACAATTCTGTGAATGGCCACTACAAAGACTACAAGAAGACGATATATTTGTCGCTAAAATCTTATTTACTGGCGAAGCTACATTTACAAATAATGGACAAGTAGATCTTCGCAACATGCACTATTGGTCAGTAGAAAACCCACATTGGATGAGAGAAGTGGACAGAGACCTTGGTTTATAAACGTCTGAGTCGAAATGATAAAATAATTGATCCTCATTTTACCAATGTGAATCTGATGCCCAACTTTATCAAAAATAAAAATTAATAGGGTGTTTGTACTTCGTTTGTACAGGGTGTTTTTTTAAGCCCGATAGATTTTTTTAAGCCCGATAGAACTTAAAATTGTAAAAACTAATACAAAAATTAAATTATAATCAAAAAATTTTTTTTAATCGAAAGACCAATGCATGGCATTAACATTTGAAAATGATTTCGGGCATATGGCCACCGCGGCTGTTTAATTTAATTTTTTGTTTTATTTTTTACAATTTCAAGTTCTTAAAAAAACATCCTTTACTTGTTTATACCGATTATTATTTCGTTTGTATCTCAAACAGTTAAACAAAAAGTAAAAAATAAAAAATGACCAGCGCGCAACTTTAAGATTTTTTAATTTCATTTATGCCATTCGAAAGAGAATCGTTTATACTCGTTTGTACCTCTCTTACTTTCGTTTGTACCTCAAAGAGTTTGGAGATACAGCGATTTGGGATACAAAACTTCGGAAATGCGCCAAGAGGGGAAGTCGACCATTTTAAAAGATATCGAAATGGGACCAACAGCATTCGAAAAAGAATCGTTTATACCTCTGTACGACTATATCGGCACGCAATTATCATTTCTGAAAATAATTCATTTATATGAATATATATAATAGTTCAACATCTTCAGTCCATAGTGGCATTTTGCATTTAAAGTTAAATTTTAATTTAGTTGTCTCCAATTCAATACCTTACACTATCTCGATATATGTATATGTATAAAGTGTCATCGTAATGGAACCAAATTGCTCGCTTGTATCTTTGAAAAGCAAATAATTTCGGGACTTTGTTGCTACGCACATATATGCGCGTATTCTTTTTTCGCTTTAACGATGAAACGGCTCTATCATTCGGCATTGTAACTTCGTTCAAGTCCGTGACTAACCGGGACGTTGCTAATGACAAAGTCGCTGACTCACTGAGATTCTCGCGATTCATGCGGTAACACGAGATATATCATACACGTGATACTGCGGAATGTAGTCACTGATAAGAGCTGCACACACTCTCTGTAACAGTAATCTCGAGATGTATCCTAAAAATTAGCCAATCACAGTCTAGAATTGTCAAAAATTCTTTTCTCTGATTGGTTGATTCTTGTGATACATCTTACGGTTATTGTCACAGAAATTTTGTTTGCGACAAATTTTGTCTGTCCTATTGCCTGTTCTACAATAAGATCGCAAGTCGTAAGCCGTAAAAAATTGACCAACCACAGTTGAATACAAAAAAAATAATCGACTATGATTGGCTGCGTTCAGCAGAGACAATAGATATCTAACTGTTATAAAATTCTTCAATATAATTGGTTTATACATTTAAATCTATGTAAGGAATTAAAAGCAAGGGTCAATTGAAGAATTTGACATCAGTTGTAGAGCTGCTTTCTCTGTTGAACGCAACCATTGATTAATTTCTTACGGTTATAGTTTGCGATCCTATTGTAGAACAGTAATAAAAGTACAATCCATCGTCATGGAAAAACACAATGAAAAGCATCGAGATGGGACGATCTTTATCTTCAAGGATATGTCTCTTTTCGAGCAACATCTTCGAGAATTCCTTGTTTTAGAACACGTGCCAAATCGTGCAGACTTAAAAATTCGGCGATTCGATTTAATTTTGCGATATTCGGCAAAAGTGAGCTCCATAGCAGTTAAAAATCCTGAAAGTAAGTAAATGTGTCTTGCAAATTTCGCAGCTTCTTAAACCGGATGAATATTCTTACGCAAATCAAATCGAGGAAAAAATTGAATCATTTATACTATTTACAGATTTCACTTTCAAGGAAAAATATTTATTCTCTCTGTTATTTTTTCACTCTTGCATTCGTAAAATTTTTATAATGATAAATAACTATTGAATATTAATGAATATACATTGATAATTCTAACACATATATATTAATATAATATAATAATTAAAAAATATAATATTATAATTAATTATAAAAAATTAACATATATATTCTCTATTGATCGAATCGACGTCGATATATTAATGAATAGTCGCATATCGCATATGATATTTTTGTAATGTTTAATCATATAATTGTTTTTATATTAATTAAGTGCGAATATATTTATATGAGATTTCTATTGTCTCTCGATCAATTCTACATCGAATACACAGTATATGCATATATATACAGGGTGTTTCAAAATTCGCACCTGCGAAAGCCTGTGCAAGCCGACAATAATCGTGTATAAAATTATTAATGAAATAAAATAAAATATATTAATAAAATAAAAATACAGAAGGATGCTTGGATTTAATTTGGGTCCTTTTCCGTTAACTTTTCATTGATAAATTAACAAAACAATTACTCCGCTTACTTAAACTTACAATAAGGTTAGTAGAATTGTTAAAATGAATACATACAGAACGTTGTGTAACATAGAAAACAATGTAAGTCTAATGTCCAGACGCAATGTCATCAAAAGTCTTTAGCGTATTTCGGAAAAATACATAAATCATAAATCGAATATTAAACTGAGATATGAATTTCGCTATGAAACTGTCATAGTCAAATATAAAATTAATTAAAAACTTACATTGTTAATAAAATAACAATAAAAAGACAAAGTAAAGCGCAGAATAGAATAAAGACTAAGAGATATTAAGAAATCATCGAACAGATAAATATATTTGTACATATCAAATTAATAAATACAACATGGAAGCATCAAGACTTTATAAAAGGTCACAATATATAAATTCAAACGATTCACCTGTTGTCTTGTAAATTTAAATCGTGCTTTTATTCTTAATGTATCATCTTGAAAATTAATTTTTTCGTACTTTTTTGTGACTTATTAATATTAAATATATTTATACAACATGTATGATAGTACAAAGTTAAAAGAGAATTTCAAAAAAATTAATTCAGTCGTATGTCATCAATTTTAGGTCTTTTTCAGCTGCAAAAAGAATTGTTTTTAGAACTTTACAGAAAAATTCTTTTGCATCTGAAAATGAACTCAGAAATAATGACATACGACTGAATTAAATACTAAGCATATTCAAATATAACGATCGAAGCTAGATCTCTTCATGCTTAAATAATTCAAAAGTAAATTATACGTATACTATATACATACATACATATGTACCATATTTTGTAGCTATTCAAATTGTGCACCGAATTTTTTACGGACTTACAAACGCAATTAAATTACTATCACAAATATATGTACACATTTACACAAATAAAATTTATTATATTAGGCGTTGGAATTAATTCGTAGCGTTTTACAAGTGATGGAAAGTACTTTCATTAATGTATTTTTTAATGCTCATGTGAAATAAATAACATTCTTTCATTAAAAAACGCTACGAATTAATTCCAACACCTAATATTTATTCAAAATAAAAATTAAAATATATTTCTGAATTTAATACTAATAATGAATAATATAACAAATTAAATTAAATTGACAAGCAAATTTTGATGTTCAATCTGGTATCATATTAGAAGGATGTTAATGTGCTGAAAAACTTTAATAAATTTATATAAACTTTAATAACTTAAATAAATTTATTGCGAAAAATATTACCTTGGCCGGGACTTGAATTCGAATCTTTTGTGTTCCATACGAGCGTCCTAAGTCATTAGACCAGACCGATCAAGGTCAAACGAGAATACGACTCAATGTTATTTAAATTTTTTTTTAACTCTCTTTGTGTGTTGCTGGGTAATATAATGTAACACAATATATATATCAATATATATCTAATATTATATATATAATATGTATATAATATATTACTAATATATTGTTCTCATATTTATGTGTATAATATTTATACATAATATTATTCATACTCGTATTATTCATATATGTACATATACATATATAAGGTTCCGAAATTTTTTGCCAAACGCTTTTATGTAGATAGAGCGGATTAAACTGAGTCGAAAAGTTCTCTACCATTTTACAATTTTCGCAATAATTAATAAGATATTAATTATTAAAAATTGCCGAATATTGATCTTCAATAATTTTTTTTCTCAAATATTATTAACTTTACAGAAAAACTGCAAGAGACAAAAATTGTTTATTTTCTTCTCATAGAACTCCAAGAGTTTTTTCAGAATTTTTTCAACTTTTTAATACTGCATTTTCTTATATTGGCAACCATTTTTATTAATGACATGAGAAAATATGATATTAAAAAATTCTGAAAAAATTCTCAGAATTTTAAGAGAAAAAGATAAACAATTTTTGTCTCTCGTTATTCTTCGGTAAAGTTAATAGTAAAAAATTTGAATAAAAAATTATTGAAAATTAATATTCAGCAATTTTTAGTAATTAATAAATTAATATCTTAATTGTTAACTGTTGCGAAAATTGTAAAAAGTGTGATAGAGGACTTTTCGATTCAATTTAGTCCGTTCTATTTACACACAAGCACTTTGTCAAAACTTACTGAACACTTTGTATATACAAATATGAAATACACATATGAATAATATCGATATATTTGCATATTAAATCAGACTATCATATATATACAGTATACGTATATTGGATGTACACATTTACACAAATAAAATTTATTATATGTATGCGAAATAAAAATGAAGAGATATTTCTGAATTTAATACTAACAAGGAAGCAAAGAGATAATATTATCAGTTGACGTATTGCATCTCACGAAAAGGTCAAAGGATTATCATTCGATACGTCATTCATGCGACTTTTTAGCATTCCGGTTTCTCCTTCATTTCGGTCTCTTCTTTTACGAAAAAGATATATTATCGAAAGATGTGCACGCGCCCGCCTTTACATAATCCGGAATTCGAGCCGCGCGATGGAGATACAGTAGACCTGATTTCTCATATTCGCAAGAGAACTTACCTTGCAGTTAAGAACCACTTGCTGTCTTCGGACGAGAGTATTCACGTGTACTATCAGGATCCCATAACGTATCCCGGTCCGTTAAACACGCGTGACTATTCGACAACGACGACCCGAAAACAAACCCGGAATAAAATAACATGCACTCCAACCAAAGGCCGTTCATCGACTACCTGAGTAATTCAGTAGTGCTGAACAAAGTCGCAAGTGTCGAACAAGTCGGAATGCACTGTGCATGCTTATTATTCTCATTGGTTAACCCCGACGTCCCCGACGCGACACGTAACTTGACACGATCCCCTGCAGTTTTCATCCGTCGGCCTCGTAGAGTCCTTTGTTAGTTTGGACACCACCATCCGCCATTTTCTAGATAATAACGGTGCGCTTTTCAAAAACCTTCGAGTCCACTATCGCCAGATTGGGGATTTTCTTCTAAATTTGAAGATTTCCGGTAAAAAATTTTTCATGCATGAATATGTATAAATATACATATGTATAACATATGTATAAACATATTTATGCGTGTATGTATGTTTATACGTATTTATACATATTCATGAAAATTTTTTTAGTAATCTTTCATTCGAACGTTTTATTGATCGATGGCGATCGAATTCTTATAGGCCTAATTCTATCAATGCAAATTAATTTTAGTTTAATTTACTTTTATTTTCTTTTAATTCCAAGAACTAAAAAAAGATAAAGAATAAATTAAATCGAGTTTAAGGATATTTTTGGCTATACGATATCGTTAAAAGAATCAGTCAAAACAAGCTAATAAATTTAAAAAATTTTAATAATATATTAATTCGTTGTGAATACATCTTGATATCAACTGCAAAAAAAAGAAAACAAATAATTCGACTTATACATTGTAATAGTTTTATGCAACAAAATAACAATATTTTTGCTGTAGTTTTAGATCAACAATTTTTAAACGAGTATAAGTGCATGAATCCAAATAAACTTTTGCACAAACATTTATTATTGCTTTATTAATATATGTATAAAATTTTATTTAATTCTTTTTTTATAATATTATTTCCTCGTTAATTCATGCAATTAAGTATTAAACATCTTATATAAAAAAACAAAACAAAAAAAAATTAATTTTTAAACCAATAAGAAAATCCTGCTCAAATTTTACGCAATATTCAGTTGTAATAATATAATAAAATAATCGATGAAATTTTTATATTTTTGTATTGCTTTTAGATGTACATTCTTAATAATCTTCTAGATACTAAAACTCGATTCAAACAATATTGCCAGGTCTGTTCAAAAGTTATCCTCATATTGCGATTCTAACGTAATTATTCAGACATTTATGTTGCATAAGGTATCTAAAAGACGTCTTTTAGATGTTTTATATCTAAAAGATGTCTAAAAGACCTATGCAAGATTTATGCAACATATATATAGTTGATACGTCTCAATATGTTCATAAAAAAAATTAATTTCTTAAAACTTGTTTATATTATTTATATAATTATTTAAACTAGCGCAACTAGTTAATTAATTAAGCTCAGATAGCGATAATATTGGGTCATTTAAAAAGTATCCGCGGTTTTTTCATTAAAAAATTGAACAAAAAACCGCGGATACTTTTTAAATGACCTAATACTTGAAAATAAATTTCATCGTAATAATTTGCGTAGTCTAAAAATAAAGAATGAAATAGATCGATTTTTGCCCGAAAGGTTTATATTAATTAAAAGAAATAGCATAATATCCATATAATTTATTAGTAATACGTATAAATAAATTATTATAGCGGTAAAAAATTTATCATGAATATGTATAAATATGTATAAACATATATAACACAAATATTCATAAACATGTATGATTATATATGAAATATGTCCATACATGTTCGTATATCCTTTTTTTTGTAAAATTACTTTTTTGTGTAATAGAAATAATAATAGTAATGTGAAAACATTAAAAAATAATTAAAAAAGTAATTTTCACATTTGTTTTAGAAAAAATCAAGTTACTATTTATTTTAGAAAAAGTTAAGTTTGAAGAACTGTAAAAAAATTATTTACGTACAATTCTATATAAAATTATGCATAATTATGTACGAGCAATTTTTTTTACATTTTTCCAAACTTATTTTTTTTCTAAAATAAACTATGCAAAAATTATCCCTTTAATTATTTTTTGTTTTCACATTACTATTATTATTTCTATTACTAAAAAGTAATTTTACAAAAGAAAGAGAAATAAGTATGAACATGTATTTCATATATAATTATATATGTTTATGAATATTTGTGCATGTTTATGTATATTTATATATATTCATGCATGAAAAATTTTTTACCGAAAATAAATAAATCGATGAAAGATATAATAAATTCCTTTATAGATTGCTTGAAACATATGCAGCAAGAGTCTAATCGTATCCAAACTCTTATCTTGAGGAACTCTATGGCTTCGATTTGCGAAGCATGACGAAAATTCGTTCTAGAATAGATTTGACCTTGCATAAAGAGCTTTGCGGCAAAAGCATATATATCGATACTAAAGATATTCTTAACTCTTTCAGTGAAAACGAATGGAAACAGAATAATTTCTATATCGATGTCTCCTACTGGAACACTTCCATTGTCGACGTTGATAAATTATCGCGTCAAACAAAAGAGATAATCCCAGTCATTTTTAATATTTCTATATAAAACTTATCGTTACACTTCTTTCAAACCAGGAGTGTGATAACCGTAGAAGCATACATTGTGTTCTGTTCAATCCAGTAAATGAGAATGGATTAAAAAAGATTCAATTGGATTTAATTGAATTAAAAATTCTGAATAAGCAATGCAATTTTTTCAATCCAACTGGATTAAATCGGTTTGAAAAATTTTTACGTTTCCTACTCAGAATTTTGAATTGAAAAAGGCATAGAAATGTAATTCCTATAAATGAATAAAAATACATTCGAATTGTAAAGGATTTATTTTAACGTTCGCGAATGCGTATTTCTGAAAATCTGAATCCATTTCAATCCATTTCAATCTATTCTCATTTACTGGAAAGTTCAGACCATCAGCCGAGTAGGCATGTCATATTTTTATATTTGTAAATGATTATGCATGAATTTTTGCATGTTGTTTAATAAGAGATTTTTTTTTGTACGGACGAAGCTAATAAATATAATATTTTGTGAAATACTTCAATCTTGCAAAATAATAGAACTGTTCCAAACATTACGGATTTGAATAGATGTATTTGATTTCAATAGAGGTATGTAAGACATAATGAGGCGTTTATTTAATAATCCATGGGATTGCCCTAAATAGTCTCTGGATTATAATAAAAAAATAGTCCCTGCAATATGAATAACTCAATATTAAATTCATAGTTGCGTTCATTGATTTTTATTTTACTAAATTCTTTATAATCTTAAAACGTATCATATTGAATTATTAAGATCATAATGAAATCTTAATAAAATAAAATGCTAAAAATGAGTTAACTCTGATACAAATTTCATTATGTAATTTAGTAATATTTCGTTATATTATTCATTACAACTTAAAAAAATTTTCATTATCAGACAGATAAAAATAAAAACAAAATCATAATATATTTTACATTTTGTTTAAATGCGAATCTGTTTAAGAAGTCATATGACTAGTGGACATCTACACATGCGTAAAAGAAGGTGAAGAACACGCGTTCGTTAAAAAAATCGCGCGATCTAGAAGTATATTCTGTTACATATAACGTATGATTTATCTTCGTTTAACATTCGGAGAACAAGGATAAAAGATGCATCATGAACGACACAACATATAATGAGTACTGCATGAAACGAAAGGCATCCGGTATTATTTTATTTTTTTATTCACAAATGTTAAACAAGGATAACATGATACCTTGGAAACGCTTGGGTGGAAATTTGAATGCGTCTCCTAGGATTACAGGTTTAAATCACCTGACACTTAAAAACTTGAAAGTATCAAATTTACTCTTTAAACCTCGTGGAGTGAAATCTCACTTGAAGAGACTGATAATTGAGTCAATCTTGAAAAAGGAGTGAAAATACTATCATTCTTGTTCAAGAGTGGCAAATTTTCACTTTTTTTCACTTCACGAAATTTAGAGAGTATTGTTACCTCTTTTCCGCGTTTCCACTTGGTACTCTCATCTCGCTTATTTCATGAAAAATTTTATTTTTATACAATATTCTTTCCTACGTTTCCTTACTTAAAATTGAAAATTTATATTTTGTTAATATTTTTGTTTTATTTTATAGCGCTGTATAGCTAGTTTGATAAAATATCATTGAACAAAAATTAACGAAAGAGTATTTGAAAAACTTTCTAAGAGACTTTCTTAGATCTTCTAAGATTAAAAATGTTTTTTAAATTGATGTGAAGACTTTTTTTACAATGACATCGAATTTCTTATGTAAAAACTCATTTTTACAAGATGATTTTTTTCAAAATTGTAAAATTTTCAGAAAAAAAAATTTGTTGTCTATTTGTATGAACTTTTTCAAAAAATTTAATAATTCCTTTTTAACTTTTCATAAATAATGATTAATTGGAGAACTCCTATTATCGACGATTAGTATATCATTATATCAGACGAATGAGATAATTCCGGTCATTTTTAAATATTTCAATACGAAATATTCAGAAATCGTTAAATTTCATTCAATTGACGAACCAAACATGACAGCCGCAAGAGCATCACACATAAAAGATGACTTGCATTTAAAAAAGAAAAAATAGTTTTATTTCTATACCGTATTCTTTCCAAAACAGCGTTATATATGTATATTAATGCATCGTAAAAATATTATTCTAACAATTTTTGTCTAAACGTAAACTGATTCGTGCTCATGAGCACATCATTCACCACGCTATCTATCGACTCTTTTTTATGTACATCTACTTATCTTAATTTGTTAATGTATTATTTAATTATCTCTATAATTGTCCCTCGCCCAAGACGCATTTTTGTATACCTGAACTTAACATAACGTAATGTCATTTGCTAAGTTAACATTGTTTTTTCCAAGTGGCACTTAATGATTATTATTGTTGTTTTCGTTATTATACTTGGATTAATTTCGTTACACGAAGATAACTGTATTCCTCTCTTCTCGTTCAGTCCCTTTTTAAGAATTGGAAATTCTCACGAAAGTTTCTGTCGCTTTCTTGATACGAAATAGACTACGATCTCACGTTCAATGATCTTTTGACCTCTTAGGCCGGCACGCACAGTTCGTTCTTAATTTCAAAACCGTCTCAAGTAATGTCTAGAAGGCTAATACGACTATCTGATTGTCTGATAACATCTTAAGCATGAGATCACTAGCCAACTCTTGAGCAACGTCTATTGATTCCGTCCTTAGGTCCAGTTTCACAATTTTATTCCTCATCTCTTTCGAATTCTAGAATTTGGTTAATAGTTAACGGTGAATTGTGAAACTGAATCTTGGCCATTAAATTATCAACTTATTATCTAGGAAACCCTTAAATCCCGGCTACTCCGATCAACACTTTATGCCTTAAGATCCGCAAATATTCGGAACTGGATTTTTTTTTAATTCCTCAATCGCCTTGGAGTCTCGTTCATATAGACCTTTTATAATCGTTAAACCTGTCATTCAATTATATTAATTAATTTTAGATCAAATTCAAGATCGCGCAATGCTGAGAAAGATACAGAAACTCTCGTAACGCGCGTGCGCTGACTCAATGTTACAATAATCTTATAAAAACGGAATTATCATCTATAACAACTTAATATTACAAGTGAAAATCTTACAGTACATCGCATTTATGCGCGCATCGATTTATATACGATAATTAATACATTGGTCAGTTTAAGTCTATAAAAAGATATAGTCTTCGTATAATTATTTTTATCAGACAGAATAATCTTCATATACAAAGTGGCTCGATATAATTGACTCTTCCAAACGTTCTCTAACCGATCGAAGCAATGCGGAAAATCACAAATCACTCGATGAATTTTTTGACAGAAATAGTAAATTAATCCATTTTTTTTTCACATTTCTTTTTCGCTTCTACGAAACTTCTAAACGAATTAATCACTATTTATAGTACGTTATCTGATCTTAGCGAATTTTAACAAACACAGAGATAATCTATTATTCATGTTCTTGCACACACTCGTATAAAGGTAATTCCTACAAAATGAGTTTCGAAAATTATTTATAGATCATCTTCAATTGTTAATTTAAGCTACGCGTTGTTGCCGAAAAGGTAGTGGTACAATGTTAGAATTTCCCAGAATCTCTGTTTTTTGTAATAAAAGAAAAGTAAATATGAAAAAAAAACAGCTTAGAGATATTGAGAAATTACAATATTGCATTTCTACCTTTTTGGCAACAACGCAGTTTAAATTAAGAATCGAAGATGTTCCATAAAAAGTATTTTCGAAACTCATTTTATAGGAATTATCTTTATACGACTGCGTGCGAGAATTGAGCATGAATAATAACGATTATCTCTCTATATATGTAATAAAAACTATATTTTTATAGATCTAAACTGACCGATGTATTATTTTACTGAATATGTGAAGTGTCTGTAAATGAAATAATGAAAAGGAAATAATCACGATGTAATTTATTCAATTGTCATTTGTTATTCATTCCTAAATTCCTTGAAATGATTAACATACTTTCGATTATTGATACATCACAACTGAAACATTGAAAGCCATAAACAAGTCAAAATTCGTTTGGAAGTCTCATCTTGAACATCTTTGATAAACGCGCCTAAATTTACCGTCGTTTATATATTATTTAACTATTGTTTAGAAATTATCAATTACTCGATGATCCAAGTCGCACTGCTTCGAACGAATCTGCATGTAAGCTCTTAGCAAATCTTCGGAAGTAAAGAATAAACACCGCATCAATCATAGGACTAGCCTTTGCAGGTCTCTCATCTCAATTACAATGAAATCAGACGTTAGATTGCACCACTCACAGTTGAATCACGATTCCTACATGCACCGCACAGTTCCTTTTTTTTTTCTTTCTTTTGTGATAAATACGGTGCTAAATCTCTGGATTGAATTTAATTCACTTGCAAAGTCAGAGCAGAATATTTTTTTAGGCAGTCGTTGCGAATCAACGATGAGTCTCTCGAAAGATTCCTAATGAATTGAAGGCAATAGGCCGCACTCTACTATACGGATGGATATATGAATAAGAGAGTTTCAATTTGGAATCCTAAATATTAGTAGAAGTTAACTAAGATTTTAGAAATCGCGATTTCAGTCGTTGAAAATAGACAGAAGATTAAAGACATCCAATCAATCGACTTTAAGTAATATGTGCGACATACCTAATAAAACGGTAGGATGTCGGATGTCTTCTCGCGAAATGTTTAGCCTTGGTTGCGCGATTGGTCCTCTCTCTTTCGTAAATGATTAAAAAAAGAAAGAAAAAAGATCGCCTAGCAAAATTCTATACGTCTGTATAAAAATTGGGCAAAAAATCATGCATGATCATGACTTCCATTCGCCCGTTTCTCTCTCTCTCTCTCTCTCTCTCTCTCTCTCTCTCTCTCTCTCTCTCTCTCTCTCTATTTATCAATGTCTCTTTCTCTCTTTTGCTATAAAACAGCGCTATCAGAAAATAAATACATATATGTCGCGTTCCTTTAATTTATAGTGCTAAGAAAGGCACTTGCTATTTCTCTTCTTTCTTTCTCGTTTTTCCGTGGCATAGATGATTTTTATCATCATTTTTATCGGGCATGAGAATTCTGCAGCATCAATTTGATCTTCTCATACGCGTACAATAGATTATCAGCCAATCCTTTACAGCAACCATTTTCCTGAATGGTCTGGAATCTGTAAGTCTTGAAGTTCTTGTCGTGATCGATATAGGTAACTGCCGTCATCAACGGACACATAATGATCTTTGCATGATCCAGGAAGTTGATCTAAGAAGTAAATGAAGTTTTATTTATCTCGGAGCAAGAGCAACATACATATAACAATATTTATAAGGTAATAATAACAAGTCTTCTCGGTAAGAAGACATAATTTACATTTAATAGCATTCTTATTTTAAAGTATATTAAAATAGATAAAAATATATAAATTATTTTAAATTGTATAAAGAAAAATATAATGCATTTTATTTTAAAACAAAAATGAAAATTATGAAAAATTTAGAAAACATAAAAATAAGATAAAAATAAATTATCACATTATATTACTTTTAATAAGTGCATCAGATAATAATAATAACTATATATAGAGAGTGACTCCATGTTAAGATTAATCTGCAAAGTTTTGAGTTTGATCCTCGTCTCTAACATGCTTTAGAAAAAATTAAAAAAAGTAAAGGTTTAGAGTAAAAGTGTTGAGATTATAATTCATTTCGAGAACAATAAACATATATACATACATAGTCATCATCCTCTCAATAGTTGTTATCTGATGCGTTCATAATTTGACAATTATTTTTATTTTATCTTTTTATTTTTTTAATCGATTATCTTTAAATATCTGCATGTATATGTATACATACACATGTAGATATTTAAAGATAATCGATTAATTAACACTTACTTGCACTGTGCCATTAGTCAGTTGCATTACCACGGCTGTCTGAGTTCTAAACCACTGATGTATATAAGGTATTCTAGAGAGAGAGTCACTCTGTTTCACTGCGATAGAGCCACCCGCCTTCATCAGGTGCTCATTCATGTATTTCATAAAGAAATTCATCAGTTTCATTTTCTTTTCGAGATTGATGGGACAATCCTTAACCGTGTAGTACAACTCATCGCCCTCGCGATTGATATAATGAATATTGTAACCATTCGCCATCATAATCAACCGCGTGCCGTCGTTGTACATCACGCCGACGCTATCATCAGACAATTGATATCCGAAACCATACTTATCCGAGTAGTCCACCCACTTGCTGATCCAAATCACAGGTTGCGCTGCCGGATCAGTCAATTCGTCTGCAAATTTTCAAAGATTTTTATAATAATTTTATATTTTAAATACAATAACTGAATATGAGAACTATATTCAATTTCAGTCATTATTTGCATTGTAATATTCCATTAAAAAATGTAAAATAAGTTTATAGATATTTATGTATATCCGTAATTTGTGCATATAATAAGTTTGAATATTTTCTATCATTAAAGTGTGCGTTGTAATATTATTTTTAAATATAAATTTATCCATAATCATAATAATTGATCGTACAGGAATAAAAGTATATTAAGTCTTTTCATTAGAAATGCTCAATAACAACTGAGATGAGACATTGTTAAAGCAAAATAGACAAAATGTAATAATACAATATTAAAATAATTACTTTTTTATAATAATTTCGAACTATAGTTAAAATTACGAAATATACAAGATTTTTAGATATAAATTTTTTATGATTTTTCCCATTAAAAACGTTGAGAAAAGTATGCACGTTGAATATTATTACAGATATTTATTATTTTAAAATAATTTATTTATTATTTATTATTTATTATTTCTATTTTGTCAAAAATTATTATATTAAGCTATAATATAACAAGCTATAAAATTTTTTAACATACCTGCTGAAGAAATTGTCTCCCTAGCAGGTTTACTTTTCAACACGATGCCTATCTGTTCTTTCAACGTCTGAAGCATCGTCCTGATATCAAGATTGACTCTCTGTGGCTCAGTGATTTCATTAAGCTTAGCTTTTCGTGATGGACTGTTTGGCACTCGGCAAGAAAGGATCTCTTGCTCCGTGTAACCGTTGAGGTTCATCTCACCAAGTGGTCTACGATTGCAGTGTGACTCGAGCATATCCAAACGTGGTGCCATTGTTAGGCATGAAAGCGGCAAACTCGTTGGCATGTATCCTGCAATTTTTAAATAAGAAAATTTATTTTATTTTATTTTCATTGGCAAATAATAAGAAAGAAAATTAAAAAATTATTCAATATTGCAATTTGCTCTAACAAGAGAGAAATTAAAAGAAATTTGACAGAAATCAACTTAAATTTCTCCAATCTAATTTAAATCAATTTAAAGTAATGACTTAATAGAAATGACAAAAGCTTTATAATTAAATCAATAATAATTAGAGCATAAAAAAATCAACAAAGATATTTTTTGCATAATCAATTTTACAATTTTGTATCCTATATTAACACATGTGCTTACATCCTTGTCAATTTAATTCTTTAGAAATTGACTATTACAAATCTTCACATATCATTATTATCTCAATTTTTGTCATTATTGCACTCCTATCACATACGTATCAAATCTCATTTGAATGTCAGCCATATTGTAATCGCAAATAACGGAAATTCTTTTAAATTGATAACCATGATGTTTTTAGGAAACACAAAATAAGTCCTGTATATATTATAATCATGATTATCAAAAATTCTTCAAATTTACTTTGTCAGCAAGTAATAAAACAGAAATAATACAAACACCAAACAGAAATAACAATATTTAAATAAAGTATTTTTTTAAATTTTAATTTTAAATATTGATGACTTTTTTTAAATACTTAAGTCTATGTTATTATTATAAAATATGAAATTGTAAAGTTATGTACGTAAAAAATATTTTACGTTGGCTTTTATGGCTCCTGTCTAATTATTACTAACAACTTAAATTACAGAAAATTAGCGTTACAATAAAAAATAATATAATTTATGTTATCACACAAACACATCATTAAGGCCTGTTACATAATTGACAAAATTACATTACAAAAACACATTAAATAATTATATTTTAATTGAAACACTGATGTCTTACCAGAAGTAAAGAATGTGTCTCTCATTAGTCTAGCGACGGATGGACGTTTTGAAGGATTCAGTTGTAACATGTTCGCCACCATATTCATGGCAGGTTTACTAATGTGTTGCGGTGTCTTGTACTGCACTTGTTTAATTCTTGAATACGTCTCCTTTAGGCTTGACGTCTCGAAAGGTGGCTTGCCCACAAGTAGAGTATACATTATGCAACCAATACTCCATATGTCAGCTTCGTAAGAATGCCCAATTTTCGTGAGCACTTCTGGAGCAATGTAATTCGGAGTACCACAGACAGTTCTGTTAAAAGATTCACCAATCAAATCATATAATAAAATTTTGTGTAATTATGACGAAATTAATTTATTTTTAGCAAAGTAAAAATCTCATCAAAATATTAGGTGTAGTAAAAAGAAATCCATTATTTTTCCAATAGAATAGACTTTAGTAATCTGTATCTCGTCTACGCGTGATACAGATTACTAAAGTCATCTATTGGAAAAATAATGGATTTCTTTTTACTACACCTGTTTGAGTGTAAGAATATTAGTAATTTACTAATATTCATTTAATTAACAAAATAATTGAATTTAAACATATAAAAAATAATAAAATAAAACTTACAAATAAAATATAATTTAATTTCTTCAAATTTAGCATTAATAAAATTGTTTATAACGATGAATAGAGAAAATGACACATTTATCATAACTGATGTATTTAAATAATAATTACTTTTTCCGTTCACCGTCGTGCACTAATTTGGCCGCCAATCCGAAATCACCAATCTTGACTTGCAAATCGTCATTCAAAAACAAATTGCCTAATTTTAAATCCCTGTGAATTATTTTGTTCTGATGCAGATAAAAAACTCCATCTAAAATTTGCTTCATAAAGTATCGTGTTTCGCATTCCGACAGCGCTTT
The DNA here is from genome assembly GCF_000204515.1 of Acromyrmex echinatior. The sequence continues at coordinate 89,842 of NW_011627725.1, read as the reverse complement.
CCTGCGCTTGTGCAGTTCCATCATCGACTATAATATTAAACAATTATAAGACTGTCATAATCGGCACTTGATATTCGCAAAGTAGATATTGTTATAAATGATTACCCTCTTGCGACAGAGTTCCAGGATGATGTAAATATTTTTGTTATCGTCGAAGAAGCCGTGAAAGCCAACGATGTGCCTGTGATTCAAGCTCTGGTGAATCGCAATCTCTTGTGTCATTTTCTCTCTTTGATTGTGTTTCGCCATCAGTGACATTGGCACGATTTTCCCCGCGAATACCTGGTGAGACTTTGACTCTGTGATTTCGTAACATTTTGCAAATCCACCCTATAAAGTAATAGACATAAAATCAAACAAAGAAAAAAAAATTATAAAAATTACAAAAAGAAAGAAAAATAAAAAGAAAAAATTATAAAAATTATAAAAAAAGGAAAAAGCAAATTTCTTTTTTAAAAGAAAAAACTAATATTTTAATTAAACTAATATTTTAATATTTAACTAATATTTTAATAAAAATAATTTTCTGCACGTAATTGTATTTTAATGATCTGAGTAATCCATATATATGTATATTTAATGTTTATTTTTAAAAATTTATAACTCAAAGAAATTCATAAGATAACATTTTATTCACTTATGCCACATATTTTAATATACATGTATAATTTAACATATATATATATATATATTAGGTGTTGGAATTAATTCGTAGCGTTTTTAATGAAAGAATGTTATTTATTTCACATGAGCATTAAAAAATACATTAATGAAAGTACTTCCCATCACTTGTAAAACGCTACGAATTAATTCCAACACCTAATATATATATATATATGTATATATATATAACATTTTTAATAAGAAAAGTGTTTAAGTAATCCTTCATAAAATTTCCTCAGTTCTCTAATATTCATTTTTATCAATGTAAATTAATTTTAATTTGGGTTTAACTTTTTACTGTTCTAGGAATTAGGGAATGGAAATAACTGTAATTTGTTATTTTTAAAAAATAACTTTCCATTCCCTGCTAAGAATTACAAAGAGATAAGTTAAACTAAAAGATTAAAATTAATCTAAATTGGTAGAAATAGAAAATATTTAAGTACACATGATAAAAAAATATAATTAAGTAATCTTCTTCCATAGAACTTCTTCAATTTTGTGATGTCAATCTCTACAAAGATAATAATTAATCTTAGTTTAAAAGCTAGACTTATACTCTTCATTTCTTTTCTAATACTAGAAAGAGATAAAAAAAAATAGATAAATTAAAGTGACTAACATGAAGCTGCTTTCCTTTTAGGAAACAAATATATCTTATCTATGTTATTTATTGAATGCCAAAAAAGACAGAACGACGTTTGTGTCAGCTATGTCTCCTCTAAAAAGTAACCTGAATTGGTAGAAATGAACTCAAGTTAGAGTATCACTTTCAATACAAATATAGAGTTCCTAAAGGGAAGCTGAAATAATCTTTCCCAAATGTTATGGCTTCTCTTGCAATTACGAATCATCTCAAGTCTCGCATCCTCGGCATCAGTGCAACAAGTGTCGAACGCCGGAGGATCGTGTTTACACATACATATATGTGTGCATGTGTGTATGGTGTGTGTATATACACACATATATATATATATACATATATATATACACACGCATTGCGAAAATCGCGAGGAATGCGATAGCGCGATGGATAAGATAACATTTGTGCATTTTTTATAATAGAAATTTTTTAAAGTCTGTTAACTGCAAGACAGAGAGGTCCTCCAATCTCCATCTTACAGCCAATCAACGGGTTTGAAGTCGTACAACAAAAACGCACAAATGTAATGCTATCATGACTGAGAAAGGTCAAGGCGAAGGCAGCTCAAGGACGCAACGATCGTTCATTACCTTCCCAAAGAACCGGCCCTTAATGTAACTCTTGCCGGTGTTCTTGTCGTATATCACGTTCGGTATAGTGTTCTCCTCCTCATTCGACATCATGCAACCGATGTAATCACAGTGGTGAACAAACCCGCTGTCGTATCACCGTCGAACGTGATGATATTATTCGATGATGCCGTGTGTGGTTATCAGACAGACACGTTTTGTCGCTGCTACGCCGTGGCCGCTGTCGTGTCGTCGGTCCCAACCTGCGCTTTTGTCCCCCCAAAATCACGTTATCGGCAATACCGGCCGGCAGAGATTCGCGCGTTTATCGTATACTTCAATGACCGATGCGCACTGCTTTACGTTATGCCCGATCGGTTCTCAATTCTATTCTCGATCTTCCGTGTCCGTGAGAAAAAGAACCGCGGTGAGGATGTGACGGGAAGGAGCAAAAGAAGAGTGAACAGCCGTGAGCGCGACACGCTACCGTACCGTAGGAACACCCACTGAATTCGCTGCTCACCGTACTTCTGTTCAATTCAAACCGCCTAGCACTCACGGTCACGAAAGACGTGCAACGCCAACGGCTCGCCGGTTTAAATGACGCATAACCGACCAATCGCCGCGCGCGCCTGCTGAGTCACGTGGCTCGGCGATGCGGAGCATTACCAGCCATCTTTCCCCAGAGAAGGCAGGCTAGGGTTTTTTCTTTATTTTTGTGCTTAGCTGCCTGCGTTAAAAAGACTAGCGCGCAGCGCGCCAGACATTCTCGGTTTTCAAACTTTGACTGTAGAAATCTGGACTGCTAGCAGCAAAATCAAAATTTACGTGTAATGAACATGGAAATGGCCTAATTTCCATCGAGAGTTTAAATGGATCAGAATGTAAGAACCAATTACAGTTGAGCATTCCTCTGTCGTTCGACTGTAACAGGGGAATTCGACTGTAGTTGGGTGATTCTTAGGCTGCATTTTCATGCTGACACTCGACGCTCGATTCGAGCGGCAAAACAGGTCACGTGATCAAAATTGATGCTTGGTATTCGTAAATTTTTCTGATCCAGTTCAAACCTTCGATGGAAATTAGGTCAGTGGACTCAACAGTGGACAATTGAGTGAGCGCTACTATTGGTTCTTTTAAATCATCCAATCAGCATTTTAGATCTGGAACTGAACGTAGCCAATGTCATCATGCTCCTTTCTCAAGAATTAAAAGTGATCTTAATTTTTAATTTTGTTGAACTATCAAAATAATTATGTATAAAATGCTTAAATTAAGCTAGTTACTTATAGAATATCAAAATTCTTGCAGTATTGCTTATTGTACTTCAGATTTCTACATTAATTATTTTGATTGTCCAATTGATTGGTGCGAAACGATGATGCAAAGCAAAGCACTCATTGGACATTGCTCATCGCTCATCGTTCATCGCGTCCAGTGTGCAATAGGCATTAGGATATATCCATACAAACTTGCATAACAATATTTTTTACGCCACTATAAAAATCGCCTCGTTGATTAGTTGCTGCTTCTGTTACTTGATGTTTGCATAATACTGAGTTTGCATAATACATAGTACCTTAATACTGGCATTAATTAAAAAGAACGGGCTCGAGAAATGAGCCTTCCTACATCAAAAATATTGTATCTTCGACATTATTATTATAATAAATTGATAATATAATATAATAATAAATTGATTGATTGTATATAATAATAATACGTGTACGTAATACAAAATTTATTATACAATGGACTTATATAAATTTCACCATTAAAGATTACGATACAATAACATGATGATTTACTATAATTTGCTATACATTTTTCGATGTGTCGTATGTATACATATATATACCCTGGGCCTTCAGTAAATAAATTACTATAAATAAATATAGAATGCTGCTGGTGATTGGAGCCCGCGGTTGGCAGCGGATGCGAGTAAATGATGTGAGTTGACTCATGCAGTCCTTGCAAATCAATTCTTCTTTTTCCGTTTAATGCTGCGAATTGGATGGACAAATCGCTCCGGATTATCATGCGCGTGCGTGATACGTCATTGAACACGTGATCAGTCTCAGGCTCGTACTAACGTTACGTGGAATGTCTTTCTCTCGCTCTATATCTATAAATTATTAATACTGTTTACATCAATAATTCACGTACTATTAACGTTATTTTTTATGTCAATAATTAAGTGTTATATGTGTTAATTATTCAATTTAATCAACGTGTGTGTATTATATGTAAAGAAATTTATTAATCGGGTAAATTAAAGAATAAATTTTATCTTAATGTTATTATTACAAATTTAATAGTTTTCATCTCATGTTCTTCACAGATATAAATGTTATTATTAACTGATGATAAATAAAAAATATCTAAATTATTTCAGATTTTATAAAATTTTACACCAGAAATTATAGAATAAAAAATCTTAGAAATCATAGATCAGAATTTACATACATGAAAAATTTTAGAAAAAAATTAGACTTGAATCTCTAGACGCTTTTGAAAAATTTAAATTTAATTTGTATAAAATATCAGAGAAATTTTCGAAAAAGTAAGAGAGAGTATTTAAGAGAGTATTTAAAAGTTCTGAAAATTTCTGGAATTAACATAAAAATTGTAATAAATTGCTAAAATTTGAAACTGAAAAAATTTTGAAAAATTCTGAAATTACATAAAAATTTTTGATGAATTATATGAAAAAGTATTAAAAAAATTTCTACCAGGGTGTGCCAATAAATTGTACGGCTAAAAGTGTCGTTCAAGTTTAGTTCCCGCGAGGGGACCTAATGATACTCACCGTTCCTGCGAAATGTGTACGCACCTGAAATGAGTAACAGCGTCTGCTAGCGTCGCCTCACCGCGCATGCGCCGAGTTGTCCTTCCAATTCGCAATTTCACAACACTATTTCCGCTACGGTAGCCGATACACTGACGTCCATTTTGCTCGTTTGTTGGTGCGAGCGTCCTTGATTTATGAGCTACCTTTATAGCCTGCTCATCGTAAGTAAATATTAGTCTCTATAAATCGTGTTGTTTCGTGAATCCGGGATTTCGGATTTTTGCTCGAGAGTTTGCTTCAATTAAATCTGACGTCGTGTCTCTGAAACGCGTTCCCGCGAGGACATTTTTCATAGAACTTTCTGAGGTAGCGTCGGTGATACGCTGTGGTGAGACGCTTGCCGCATTTTGTTAAAACTCGCCGAGACTTGAATAAAAGAGCAACAAATAAAGAGATTACGCACGCCACAGTTCGGTATTTCAGCGTAGAGAGGAAGAGTGAGGGAGAGAGGGTTTAGATTATTTTTTATATTCTCTGTATTTGCAAAGGCACTGATAACTAACGTGCATCTTTTGTTGAAAGAATTTGGTGGAAAATGTCACTGAATTGCTTTCAGATTAGACAAATGCGTTACAATCCATGGTACTGTGCGAATCTAATGTGTTTTAGAAATTTCTGAATTCAAGATTCCTTGATCTTTTAATTCTTAAGATTTATTCTGAAATTTTTCATTGCCTCTAGTTTTAACTTTTATAGATCAGTGCTGTTCAAGATTTGTAATTCTAGGTATTGACTTGACATGTGTCAGCATTTATGCCTATTGCTCTTCTTTTTTTATCTCTTCATCAAGAAAAAAAGAAAGCAATAGCCTCATCAGGTTCTTCCCATTTGGTGACACAAATCAGTACAAGTCGTTTTATCTTTGTTATTCACTGAAATCGCAAAAAGAAAATAGAATGATGTTAATGTTTTAGATTATAGTAAGTTTTGAACCAATCCTATTGGATTAATGACACTGCAAGTTCCATTATTGATAGAACATGTAGCGTCAATCAATAGCAAAGCATCAATCCAACTCAGGTCAGTTTAAAGCCTGCTACAGTCAAAAACGCTATGTGCCAACTTGTGTTACTAAATGGAAAGTCATAGATACTGGACGTTTATCAGCAAGAACGCAGTGAAATATTTTATCCTTGTTTAACATTGACAAAGAAGAATATAATATTTCACTGTATTACACTAATGTCCATTTGTATCAATATAGATTAATCTTAATCTTGGTTCAACTAACTTTTCATCTTTTTCTAATTCTAAAAATGAGAAAAATGTAAACAATAAATTAAACTGAGATTAAAGTTGATCTACATTGATAAAACTAAGTTTGTTTTTTGAAAAGAAAAAAGAAGAAAAGATGAACTCTACAAGAAGTTCAACTAAAAAAAACAAGCCTACTGTGTCATTGCTGGAAAACGTCTATTGTTATATATCAAGCAAATGCCTACAATTATAAATCTTGAACAGTTAATTGATCTATAAAGTTGAAAATAAAAAAAATTTCAGGATTATTATAAATATTTATGTTATTGTAATATATCGTATAGCTTTTTAGCTTTATACTTCTAGATTTGATATGAATCAAAATATGTTTCTTCAGGAAGTTTGAATAATGGAGGGAGCACCAGGAGGTGGTAGAGGTAGTTTTCGAGGCCGTGGAGGCCCGGGTGGAGTAATGAGGGGACGCGGCGGTTTTGGAGAGAGAGGAAGGTAAAGAACTTATTGAAACAAATTTGCCATAAAAAAGAACTTTACGTTATGGGTTAGCAGGAGATACTATGGAGACCTTTATCGGATACGAATATTTCTTTTGACTAAAATACTGATAAAATAGCAATAAATAATTGAGATATTTGTAATCAAGAAAGTCGCCTAGGGTTGTTTTAAAGCAATTTTTTGATGAGGTAAAATTTTGATATTTCATTTGATCTGCACTATAATTCAATGAAGTGCAGATAATTTTATTTATTATAATGTTTTAAGAACCAAATTTGATATTAGTTTTATAAAAAAAAATTGAAAAAGTTTCATTACAATATTATTTTCAGGAGATAAAAGGTTTGTAAGCTGTACAAACATATATCTGTATTAAGAATAATGAATAGATATATGTATGAATAGATGCATTTATTATAGTTACTCAAAGCCAAATTACAAAAGCTGTCTTTGTAAAAATCTTTGTAGATTCGTAAAAAAGAAATAAAAATGTTTGTAGCAAAATATTTCGTCCATAAGATAAAATGGAATACAAATACGTATCTGTATCATGAATGCAGATTAATTAGCTCGACACATTTGCCTTTAACATTCTCATACACCTTTAATATTCTCAAGAAACAATTTGTTTCAGAAAGAAATTCTTAAATACTACGTTGCTTTTATAATTAGTTTCCATTCTTTTAATTAAAAATATGGCATAATGAAAGAAAGAATTTAATCAAATTGTACAAATAGAGATGCTGTACGTAATATAAGTATGAAAGAAATAACTGATATATTTATTTCGCAACAGAGGTGGTCCTCCTCGAGGTGGTAGCATGATGCGTGGTGGACGAGGTAACGGGCCTGGCGGGAGAGGAGGTCCTCCAATGAGAGGCCGAGGTGGTCCTCCTGGCAGAGGTGGACGAGGTGGACATTTTCCTCCAGGGTAAGCATTTTATTATTATATATTTTATATTCTAATAAAATTATTCATATTTTGCAAAATATTTAAATTTGTCATTAATTTATAAATTGTATTAATTTTTTTCCAATATTATGAAAAATATTAATATATTTAATAAATATACATTATTAATAATACATTATTACTTTGTACTTTCTACTAATGCCTGTTGATAGATTTATCACGAAATGTGACTTTTTAGAATTGCTGAATTACAAGATCTTATAAATCTCTTTTATATATTTTTAATAATAAAGTTTAGAAGTTTGTCCTTAGGAATGGGTGGTCCTCCACGAGGAGGTGGCGGTAGGGGTGGTGGTAGTAATAGCTTCCGTAGCAGAGGCAGAGGCGACTTCGGCAGGGGAGATAGCCGCGGAGGTAGCAACAACTTCCGAGGTCGCGGCATGGATAGAGGTAGAGGAGGATCTAGGTAAGAATTGATTCTTAGCTCCAAAATAATTTATTTGAGCCTGAGTAAAATTATTTATGTAATGATGGTTACTGCTCTTTTGAAAATTTCTTGAAAAAAATCTTTTATACATGTGAATATATCGCAAATTTATTCTTAAGTTCTAGCAATTTATTGAATGATTTACGATAACTTAATAAATATTTGTAAGAAATTTTTGAATTTGCTAAATTTAAATTTGATATCGGAAATTCAAAATTTAAAGTAGTACATCTAATATGATGGCTTGACAATCGGAAAAATAAATTTTTGTTAAACTAAGATATTTTTTAACATCAAGAAATCGTGATAAAAAAATATATATAAAGAGAATCGAAGAAGACATTTATATTACATACATTTATATTATATACTAAGACAGAAGCGGTGAAGCAATGAAGTTTATTAGTATATAAAGATGAGGCGCAAATTTTTATTTGCGAATATACGTAGTGTCATTGGTAGTTACTTAACAGTTAATTTTAGTACTAGGAGTAGGTAAAACAAGCAAATGACAAGAGCAAGCATAGAAATTATAATAACTACGTTTACACGTACTCACTTGATTTACGCCGAAGTAACATTGATGTTATGAAATTGGTCGTGAAATCGAGCCGTGTAAACGGAATCCATATGAAAAATACACTGTAATGTTCCCATCCTGTAACGAGAATTTTATTAATGTGATAGAATTATATTTTTATTCAAATGCAATTTATTGTTTCAGAGGAGGATCAAGCAGAGGTGGACCCAGCCGTGGTGGCTTTGATCGTGGTGGTCGGGGGACTGGTGGTGGACGTGGCGGTCCTACGAAACGAGGAGGAGGTCCACCTAGCTCGAGTGGACCTTCCAAAAGGCCGCGTTTTGATCAGCCGTCTTCCCAACCATCTAATGGTTACGCCACTCAACCTCCTAGGTAAGTGTTACAGGAACTTTCTTTTTATCGTAACGTTTAAAGGCATTTTTTTTTCTTGAAAACTAAAGATTGAAAATTAAATTGATGTGTGTTTTTCAGTCATGCTTACCAAATATCGAACATTAATCGAAATTAATTTTTTATGCCAGTTTTATATATTTATAATATTTAATTATTTAAATGTATTAGTGCGTTTATTAGGATATTTAATGAGCTATATATATATAAAAGAAAATTATCAAAATTATATTACTTAAGATATTTTATATTTCTCACACTTTTGGTACTAATTTTCAATTAATATTGGAAATTATAGCTTGATGTTGAAGATACCTACTATTATATATGTTTAATCTTTTGTCAAGAATAAATTAATTTATTATATATACTTTTTATGACATACTATAAAAGATACAATTTAAACTGTTTAAGTTAAGCATTTTCTAAAACTCATATGTATCTCTGTTTTCAAAACATACCTTCTTTAGAATAATAAATTTACGAAAATAATAAAAAAATGTTCGATAAGATTTATAACAACATAGACATTATAACAAATAACAAATTAAAAAATATTGAAGATATAATAATACAATATACAATTAATAAATAGTTACAATTTATATTTTACATATAAAAATCCAAAAATAATCAATGAAGTATATATTAATAAGATAAAGAAAATGAATGTATTAACAACTCATTTTGTTTTTGAATGATAATAGCCAAGGTTACGGAGGTTCAAGTAACGCTTACAGCAGCCAACAACCGCAGCAACAACAGTCCGTAGGATACGGTAGCGGTGGCTATGGCTCACAACAAGGCTACACGCAGTCTTATCAGGGCTATGAGAGTTATCAGCAGCCTCAGGATTACGGACAAACGGTAAATGAAATTGATACAATACATATATCCGAGACAATTCCGAAAACAATCCACGAATTATTTTTAATAATTTGAATGTTAAAATACATTTCTAGATTTTTGAGCATTAAATTTAATTAAATTATTCCAAATAAATTTAAATAATTACACAATTCTAATCTCTCGAAATTAATAGAATTTTCTATTGATGTTAATTAAAAAATTGTTAATTGTGTTTTCAATCAGAATCCATAATTATTTTGTCTCCTTTGATTCTAGGGTTATCCACCGTCCGCAGCAGATAGCAGATATGGCGGGGCGTCATCGGTTCCAGCTGCAGGATTCGGCGCTAACGATCCGTACAGTTACGGCAAAGCTCCGCCGTCAGGTGAGTTGTAGACACTAAAGAAGTGTTGTATGCGACGTGCGTCGTTACTTTTCTATTATAATTTGTGTATCTTTGTCTCTCGCTAATTAATTTTGATCAATTCCTCATGATCTAATAATTTGAAGTTATTTTTTTTTTCCAAAAAACTTCCAGATCTTTAAAATTTTAATTCCAAACATGACCTTCCTATAATAATAATTTGAAATAAAAATTCAGATTGTGAAGGATTGATTAAGCTTAACGTATTTTTATAACGTTGACAGTACTTATTACGACAATCAAGTACTGATTGTGAGTACTCAAAACGTGCGATAATCTACTAATCGAGTACTCGAGCGTTGAATTGATAGGTCGGCGGGACACCATATACAGTTATTAATATTACATAATGCATGTCTAGCCGATTACCAGCAGGAGGCAGTGTCATCCGCGGGACCGGGGGGCGGGGCCGGTTATGTCTCAGCTAACCCATATGACGACCGATCTAATGCCAACATAATCAACCGGGGTTATTCGACGCAACCTTATGGTTAGTTGTTTCGTTCGCTGTCATCGTTCACATTATACAATTCATTAACTACGGCCGTTGGAGCGATCCTTAAGGACTCATTTATCGTAGAGATGGAATACTGAATTATTTGCTCGAAGAGATTTCCAGCAAAGAAGTGTCACGATATTAAATTGTGTCACAAAATCATGGTAGGGAATTTAATTAGTAATCTTGATGAAATGTTAATTATAAATGTTCCTCGAGAAAAGTTAATAAAGTATCAGATTATTATGACAATAAATAGTTTATTATGTTCTCCACATAAAATTTCTAGCAAAATATTGAATTTAAGATATTGTATATGATGCGATACTCTTTTCTGGCAAATAATAATTTTATATCCCGATGATAAGTGAGTTCTTGAAGATCGCTACCTAATGTTTTTGTTTTCCGGGTTACATCCGAGTTAACACGATTCCGCAATAAAAGCGTAAAACACAATTCGATTCAGACGAGAAACGTTCTGATTTAGACGATAGAAAAGAGAGCAAACGCGCAATCAATATGTCAGATCATCGATTTATTTTCTGGAAACTCAAATACTTGAATTTCTCGAATGCAATTAGAATTGGAATTTTTTTTAAATTCTTGAAATTTTCTTACATTCTCGTTCCTTCTCGAATATTTGGATTTTTATATTGCTAGATATCTCTGTCTAGAATTTTAAACAGTTTTTTTTTCTCTGAATTGTATTCTATTCGCGAGCGATGCGAATGAGTTGCGCAGAGTTACACAAATCCCATTTTGAACGTAATAAGAAATCACATAAAAATTGGATACGGATCCTTTCATCGAGACACTAGCACTGCAGCACTGCCTCCTGCCATCTTTCACTCCAGGATTACAAGGTCCGTGATATGTGCAATTTCTTTCTCACCTAAAACAAAAAATATATATAAGTGTATAAATTATCACATTAAGCCTTTTATTATTCTTTTTCAATATATCCTCTATCATCTGATTTTATTTATAATATATATTTTGGATTTCTTAATCTATAAGTCAATATTATTATAAAGATTTCTCCGTAGATTTATTTAATTTGTAAGGAAATGTAAATGTTTTAAATTGTTTGAAGCAATTAAGCGATATTAATTGATTAACTATCACTTCCTCCTTTTTTGTATTTTGCCATAACTACTTTGTCATTTCGTTATATTACGTTATATTAATAAAGCTTTTTTTTTCATTATTTCATTCGACTCGTTTCAAATATTTCTCGTCTGAGTCATTCGCTTCTAAATTTTCAGCATTTTTCATGAAGCGTTGTTTGATAAATATGTGTTTTTCTTGTAATTGCAGATTATCCGAGTCAGGACGGTGTTTATGGGAAACAGGACTATGGTAAGTACAACTCGCAGTTCAGAAAAGTTCATTGATCAGAGGAAAACAAATTTAGCTAAGTCGATTGGGAAAGGAAATTGTGTTTATGTAGAATCTATACGTGAAATATACTAAATAAGTAATAATATAGAACATACAAAGAAACATCCGGAAGGTACAAAAAAATATATCATAAACGACACATGTTAATGTATTATTTTATATGCAAGATTTATATGAACATTTTCGTACTTTTAACGATGAAAGTGTAGGACATTCTATAAAATTTAGGAAACTTTTAGATAATTAGTCGGTGAAATTTCATTATATACAAAACAATAATCAAAGACATTATTAAAGATGATTCTGAGAGATTTATGAATTTGAGAATTGCGATTCCCAAATTATAAGGTCAAATTTAATTAAACCATGTCATTTAAAAATCAAGTGAAAATTACAGTCAGTACTGAACACAATGTAACGACTTGTAACGCAAAAAATATATGTACAACCTGTAGGACTATTATAAACGATATTAATTTAAATAGTTATGCGTTAGGTACGAGTGTAATATTACGAGAGATATTTATCGACATTATCAATAGCTATTATTAATACATCGAAATGTTTATTGCAATGTCTTATGAGAATACTCGCAGTACTAAAAGTATTTGCAGTTCTACAAAAAGCGTTTATATTATTACAAGAGCATTTGCGATATCACAAGAACATAATAGCAAAGAAAGATTCTTAATCCACTTAAACATACATGAGATTTTTGCAATATTCGAGCGTTAACAAAATTAAAAGACTGTCCACAAAGATATTTACATCACAGAGCTAATCTACAAGAAGTCCATTTTTTTAAGTATTTAAGAATCAAAGGCAAATGAAATTATGATATATATTCATTGTACACGTACACATACACACGCCGAAAACGTCGAAAAATAATAGGCAGGTAAAGAATTGGTAGCGATATCGTGCAAGGATCTATAAGTAGGTCGTTCAGTTTTATGTATATGTAGAGAAGCAAGAACACTAATTATATTTCTCGAGTAATGGAACGGAGGAGCTATGGTTGTTTCCAGGTGGCAGTGCTGGTTACCAAAACGCCCAGTCTCAGCGACGTTATTAAAGATATCCGTCACTTAATCAATATCCGCTCATTAATTTTGTATCTAAGTAGACAACAATTCTCCCAGGCGAAAAGAAAAAAAAAACACAGAACAGATCGTATCCATCTTCCGTCGCACGTTAAAGAGAATAAACTTTCTCCTTTTAAAACTGCGAAATATATTTGTTGATAGAAGAACGATGACAATCGAGGAATCTTGAAGCAAGGTGACGTAAAAATGTAAAATCGGGATGCACTTATATATCAAGGGATTTATCTCACTTTTCGTAAAAGCTGACTTGATTACACACGTTGAAAAAGTTGGAAATTAATACTGTTAGACATATAACATATGTCATAATTATTTTGTATATGAATATATCTTTGTCTTTTGCTGAATGCACTTTTTCAATTGACGTATATATTTGAAGAATTGTTTTACTTTAAACAATTTTCAAAAATTTAATCTCATTGACTCCCAGCTTTTTTAAGGCTCCGCGTCACTTTGCTCCCAAGATTTTTTTCACTTCCGCTTGCTTTGTCTTCGTCTCGTGCGCGTTGAATGAACTTGATCGATATATATTGCTTGACGATATAGGGAATACATATTTTATACTTGACAATTAGCAATTAATACACACATTATTTCACTACGTCGCCTGTACGACAATCTAGAATTAAGTCCCGGTCGAGCGATTAATTTTCTCGACCGTTTTCTTCACTATTTGCGTAGCGTAATTTATCACAACAGAGTAATAACTAAAGAGAAACCAACAATAACAAAAGCGATAACGACGACACTGTAAAGTCGGCTGTTTTGTAAATAGAAATCATAAATAAACCCTTTTTTTGTGGAGAGGAAAAATGATGGCAAAGCACGCGATATATGGAACTGTGTACTCTATCCCTGAAGGCTTAGAAGGAGAATAACGTTAAACACTGATATAAGCACTTCTCAATATGTCTTAATATTTATTCATTTTGATTAACTGATATCTAAATTTATATCTGTTCAATTAAATTTAATTGAAAATATCGAGGATTATTTTGAAACTACTTGAAAATGTTTTATAACTTATTGTAATAATTGTTTGCCAAAATTTTATTGTTTATTGTAATTTTTTGTTAATATTAGATTCATCCATTTTATAATTTATAATTACATAAATAATTCTGCAATCTATAACTTGGCAAAATAACCGTCACGACTGTCGATGATCAGTCATCAGCATCAATGTTATACTGGAGATAATCATCAATTGAAAATTAAATTAATTAAATTCTTATGAAATAGTTAATTTTTCATAAGATTTAACGAAGTTGGCAATTTTGTTGTCTTCTTTAACGATTAGCTATGATTGCAGAAAAAAAATGTGAGTCTCGGTTGTTTGAATGAGATTTCTTTTCTCGACAGAGAATCCGACCAGGAGTCGAATAGTATAACGAATTTAACAATGCAGTTATATAATGTCTAATCCTCTGTCGTGCATTATTTTATATTAATTAACGAAACTCGCTTGAAATAATTTGTACCGTTTATTGTATATGATACATCTTTTATGAATAATTCTATATAGCGCATCATGTTGTTATGTCCCGATCTATTGTAAACGATCGCTCGATGAAAATGAAAGAAACATTGAAAAAAAATGAAGATCGAGAACATCAATACATCAAAGACTTATACCCTTACCCTTATTGTCACCTTACCTTATAGCACGAGAAACAGAGAAAAAGTGGACGAGAAACACGCAAAAAACCAGCAACTGCCCTAGGAAGACAAGCTAATCAAAAAGACTGAATATGGGCGAATAAGTATGATAATTAGACGAAAGATTATCTCGGTAATATAGTAACAAAAAGTAGGTATATATATATATGAACATTTTTGGGAAACATTGGTAGATTAAATGCCATTTCCGACCGAGCCATTCTTTCGTCTATGAATTTTTCGATCGTTTGCAGTCGATTTTTTCTTTAACAAAGGTATCAAAAGCATTGTTAGATTGTAAGCAGTCTAGAATAAAACATTTCTTAGGAAGAGTAAGGCTTGAGAACATGGCGAGAATAGATAGCGAAATTTTAATTATTTTGTAAGAGTTGAAGATTAATTAGAGATATATTCAATGAATAATATAAAGATTGTGAAACTACGATAATGATCTCTTCGACGTTTTCAGTAAGGAAAAATCGACTCCGAACTGGTAAAAAAATACATGGACGAAAGATGAAGACTCATTTAAGAAATCATAACGTCCAGTTAGAGATATTTAATTAGAAAAAGGTAAAAGTAAAAATTAGATAACATTTGAAGAAAATTATGTGAGTTTGTGAAAGTGTATGTAAGTTTAAAGATTTTATTCTAAAGCATATAACAAATTTCACATATCTATTAATTTCAAAATAACGTTACTATTTCAGGAATATCTCACCCCTGAGTCATACGTAAACGTAGCGTTGGAAATAATTGACAAGCCCAGATATAAGGCCCGACATCTCTTATAGTTTCTAAAAGTTCAATTATGATTAGTACACAATATTATGATATTTGAATATTATTACTTAAGAAATATAATATAAATATATTTATAGAGCAATATGAGTACAATATGATATGAATGCAATTATAGAGTAATATAATGAGTTTATTATAGAGTCATATGAGTTCAATTATATAGCAATATCATTTGAGTACAATTACAGAGTAATATCATGAGTGCATTGTAGAGCATATGGAGTTTAAGAAGCGGAAGGTACTTAAAAGTACTAATAATCACCAAGTTTGATGAAAATCAAGTTTATTTCACAGGCGTAGCAACAAGCTGAGATACTTAAGAAACAATGAAAGTCAGAGGGTGAGAGACAGAAAGTATCGTTCTTCCAGCAAGAAACATGTCAAATTTGTTAAGTCATCCACCCTCACTTAAAAAAGAAAAGACAAATCGAGTAAATAGTGGGTGCAGTCCAGTTAGCGCTATTCAAAATAGTTTAAAAATAATTAAAATAAAATTAGAAGAGTCGTACTATCGAAATCCAATTGCGCTAACTAGACCGGCATTCAAAGTGAGTAAAATTATTTTCGTTAATTATACATATACTTGAAAGCAGTAGAAATTAGCTAAAGTCCTTGAGTTTATAATTACTTAAGATTCATCTTGTTAATCATATATATGCAAAATGTACAATTTTTATATGGAAAATAAGTAAAGAAAGAGCAACTTGCTATAAAAAGTATTTTTTTATGCACACCATTTTTTTTTAAATTGCGTATCACTTGGAATCAAATAACAGTCAATCAAAGACGATTATCAATCAATGATAAATATTAATGTGACGTACATGAGAAAATGAGAATGGAAAAGAGAACAAACCAGAAAAGTAATGAAACTAACGCGTGCAATGCGAAACACTAAATATTAGAAATGAAAGTCAAATGCTCGAGTATACCTCAACCCAAAAGCTCAGGTGAGTAAATACAAATAAATATCTATCCATTCTTTGTGAACAGCTATCTATTTGCGAAGAGGACATATATTTATATATATATATACATATATATATTTATCAGAATTTATAAGAGAGTAATCGAATTAATTAGTTAGACGGAACTTCGAACTACTGCATTTATCGAGTGTAAAAGTGAATTTAGCGAAATAACAAACGTAGTGACAATTAATTGCAATATAACAGCGAATCTTTGAAAGGCGTCCTAATGTATCACAGGCGATCGAATTGCTTGAAAAGTAGATTTCATTCGATTGTAACAAGCCCAATTGCGTTTCTTTATTTTTATGTCTCTTATAAAGACGTAGCACAGGGAGTGAGATAAAATCACTACGACCGAATAAAGATACATCAAAAAGACGAGTGGAAAAGATTCGTAAATTCACACCTTTCACAAGTATATTCGCAGTTAACAACCGTTACCGTTACAATATTCTCTCCTATAGATGAATTATCTTGCCGTTTTAACGCGCACGGCGGATGTTAAATCGAGAGATAATAACTTAAAGCGCTAAAGTTAGGAAGGCGCCAAAGGAAATGAAACTGATTCACTCGATAATCAAGTAGGCACGATTTTGAGTAAACGAGCAATGTTGCAAACGACACTTCGTAAAGATATAGACAATTAGTTTAAATCTCAGATGAGTGCGAAATTGATTTCACAATTTGACCACTCGGCTCCTGTCTGATTTATCGATGTTGCTTTCTCTAGGTTGATCACAATGGCAACAACTGTGACGTCCAACGAGATCGTCATCTACATGGAATCATCGATTATAATCGCCGCATGACCGGTATCGCAATCATGAGAATCAGAAAAATCACGAATCTGGTGAGCTAGAATTAATTATGAATATATTAATGCTGCGTATATACACTAATAGTATATTTCTACTATTTGTAGCAGTACACTCTAATTTTTCTTGGAGTGAAATCTCACTCCGAGAGAGAGAGAGAGAGAGAAAGAGAGAGAGTGAACATACAGCCACTTTTAAAGAATGAAAATATTTCACTCTTTTTGAGTGAAATTTCATTCCAAGAAATTTGGAGTGTATGTACGAATAATATACTTATAGTACCATATACCAATAATATATATATTTATAGTATATACTAATATATATTTCTTATACATACTTATTGCCATTCTAGTGTTGCACACCTCGCAGGTATAATATACTCCATACATCATGTGCTTCGTGTACAGGCGAATAGGAATCGCATTTTAGAATGGTATACGAATTATATTTGTCTGAGAAATTTTGCTCTTTTTCTTCTTGAATGATTCCTCCCCATTTGTCTTATCTTGCTGTCGATTATTTTAACGATTCTGGTTCTAGTTTATATTTTCTAGTTTATATTTTTTCTTAAAATTATTATTACGTAGAACTTTAAATTTAAAGGGTAACCATTCTTTTTATTTCTTTTTTCAAAAAAAGAAATTTGAATTTCCAATTTTTATCTTTTATATATAGATCCTAACTTTAATCCGTTAACTTTGTAAATAAATTTATATGTTCTTAATATTAAATTGTGAATGAAAATGTTAACATTTATATTTGCAAAAATAAAAGCTGTTTATTTTATATCGTTACACTACACATGGTTTTAAATATTTTAATACCAAGAACGAGTTACATAATAAAAATAAACCTTTTTCAGGTTTATTTTTATAGTCGATAGAAATAAACATAATATTTTATTATTCATTGTTATAAAGACCGTTTTATATACTGTTTAAAGTGTAAAAAAGTATGTGACATATGCATTTCGATCGATAAAATATCCAATACGTATTCTGATAAAAATTTAGAAACATTAATATTAGGTATTTTATTGATCAAAAGATATTTAAAATGTGTTTTAGGGTCTTTAATTAAACTTCGATTAACATAATAATATTATATAAAAATATATATATATATATATAATACTATACTATTTTTAAATAGAATTCTTAAAATTATAATTTTATTATTTAACACGTACAGAGATGAAAAGATTAAAGACAACAATTGTTCAGTCAAACAATGAATTTTATATGCATAAGGTGCTTTCCAATTGCTTAACACATCTTAACACAACATAGAAATGCACAAAGTGTAGCATTGTGTACGATTCAATTGGAACAGAATGTGTTCGCTGTACATAACTGAGATCCGTTTCGGATAGATTAAATGTAGCTTTTTCTGCTTGTATTAAATAAAAAAAAATAAAAGTGCTGGCCACTCAACGCCGCGGTTAGTAACATGTAATTGTCACTAGAAAACACAAGCTTACACAACCCTCGGCTGAGTACAGATGTGTGTAGTATTGTGTAGACGATAATAGACAATTGGAATACAACCAGTGTCGCTGTGTGCACGAAAATGTTTACGGATATTGCAATTGGAAAGCATCCATAATATACATATATGTTGTATATGTGTATTATATTTGTAAAGGAGATCGAAGGCACTTAATTATTCTTCGCTCAAAAGGCTCTACGGGAAATAATATAGAATTTGAATAGAAGTGCAAAAAATAGCACTCATTCTGCTTGTAAAAAGAAAGAAAAATAAATATACATATATCAATGAGTATCATCTAGTTCTTTTTGCAATTCTTTTACTCTTTTTAAGCGTTCTTTTGCATGGGCTGATCATATTTTAATAGGGTTTGTGAGTTCGTCGTCTGTTGCATTTGGATGTGAATTTCGTAACACACCTGAAAAAAATATTTTTTTTATTAGATTCATTATTTCTTAACAAATTAGAAGAAATATCTCTATGTCATTTTTAAGAAGTGATTGTGTACTTTATTTGCAATACATATATATGAGAGTTAATTAAAAAATATTTATAATTATAAACGTTTATTGAAATAAACACTAGATATTTACGAATATCTTAATTTGTAAAGAAATAATATTATTTAATAAATATAAATTTTGTTTTTAAAATTTTACTTACTCATCATTACTTTGCATATCTCCAGTGTTGAGAAAACTAGTTTCTTTTTCGCTCCATACCAACTATATTCTACTGCCAATTCGTTTGATAATATGACTTTTATCAATCGCATGCAAGATAATCTAACATGTTCAGATGTTATACGATTCAATTGTTTAATCTACAATTATTAAAAATTAAGATTATTTTTTTAATTTATTGAGTAGATCACAAATTGTTATCCTTCATTTTTTCGAAGATACTTTGTAATATTGAAGTATAAATATTAGACCTACCATCTGATTTCGATATTCTGGATCATCTTTTAATTTTCTCTCCATTATTTTTAAATCATTTTCGTCTTTCAATGGTAAATCAGCAAAAACATCAATATTTTCTTCGTTTTTCACATTTTTCGAAATTGCAAGCTTTTGGAAAACAGTCATTTGAAATATGTTCATATCATTTACTAATATTTTTAAAATTTTGTCTATATTTATTAGTTTCTGTACGACAAAACATTGAAAATTGTCCAATTCTGTAAGACATTAAAAACATTTTATTCGTAAATTTGATATTTACTTTTATCCAAAATATTAAATCTTGAAATAATCTTTGATAGATTAAGAAAAATATTATGCAAAATTAAATAAAAATAATACTTTCACTGACTGAGTATGTCTAAAGTAATGAATTATTTCACCTTTATATTTAATATTTAGCTATTCTTTTATACATGAATAAAAATAGTAAAAAAAACAATGCAAAATTATTTTAGAATAAATAATATTATGATTGTACAAGAAATAAATTCATTGTAAAATGAAATCGTAAAATGAAAGGTAAAATAAAAATTGATTGCATATTAACCTTGTTTTTTAAATTTCAAGTTTGAATTTGAGAGTGGGTCCTTGTTATTGTCATCATCATTACTTCCAGAATGGATGTCTTCTATATCGACAAAAAATATATTTTGTAGAGCTAAAAGGATGTTATGTATGTATTTATGATATAAAGCATATAAAATATGTATAATGAATAATAATTTGTCTTTCTCTTTTTAATAAAAATATAGAATTACATATGATACAGACATATTGTATTTGACTCTTATAGATAGAAATAAATAGACACATCTTTTATCTTGTTTTACTTATAATATGTAGGAGAGGATAAATCATTGTCCTCAAGTATATGTATAATACAAATTAGTCTTAATACTGAAATTTATTTCAACAAAAATTATACATACCTAATTCATCTTCTTTTTCTTTTTTTATGTTGCAACCATTTAACGTTGTAATATTCTCTGTGCTTAGACATTCTGTATCATGAATGCGATTCAAATCTATAATGCATAAAATGATACTTCATTATTAAAACATTCTATCCTTTCTTAGTTTATTATTTCTATAATTAATACTCTTTTCTATTTTTTATTTCTATTAATGTTTTTGTACTATTACCTTCTTGTGCATTTTTTGTGATTTTTTGTTTTTTTGCAACAGAGAGATACATGGAACAACGTTTTTTTATAGAAGGGCTTAGGCTTTTAATAGAATTGTCTGACAGTTCTTCATCACTATCACTGTCCAAGAGTTTAATAGCTCTAATTTTTCTTGGTTTTTTAAGATAATCTTCTTTTTCCGTATTGGAACTCAAATTTAATAGTTTTTCAGCTTCTTTTAATTTTTGCTGTGCCACTGTATAATCAGCTACAACAATATAATCCCGATAAAAACATGTATTATTTTCATATATTATTAAAGAATATACAAATATATTAATATATTAAATATATTAAATATATTAAATATATTAAGTTAATGTTGCAGACGAAATGGCCATTTATTTTTAATTTTGAATTTAAATTTAAATTTTCATTCGACATACTTTATATACATCTTGTTAATTGAAATAATCTCCATCTAATACTCTTTCTCGAATGTAATACAAGTGAATAAATGTCTTTTATGTAGAAATTTATATTAAAAGAGCAAATTTATATTAAAGCAATTTATATTAAAAGAGCAAAACGTTGACTTTCTATTGAAATATTTTTTCACATAAAAAGCTATTCAGATGCTTAAACAAGTGACAATGTGTTGAAGAAGAGTAAAGAAGGTGAGGGGAACTTCGCGTTTGTATTCTAACAATTTCTTTTTACAGTTTTGAAGATGTCTAGCATTATCATGGAATAATAACATGTCGCATGAAGCTTGTTCACCTTCCTCATTTACTTTGTCGGAAAGCAGTTAAATAGTGAATATTGATGCTGCGTGCAATATCTTGAACTGATAAATGTGTCTGTTTCAATCATATCTTTCAAAACATTATCATCAACTACTGATGGCCTAAAGCCACGAGGCAAATTGTCGAAGTTTATATCACCAGATCGAAACTTTTCGAACCAACATCTGATAGTTTGATCATTTACAAGACCTTCCCCAAAAGAATTTATGCTTTATATTTTTCCGGTCGCACTGACTAAGTTTGAATTTATTATCCGCAACAATATCATCCGCATTTTCTTACTTTTCACGTCAAAGAAACAGCGATTTTTAATGATTTAAATACTGTAATAAAAATAAGATTATGCATGTGTGAATCTATTACGTGTAAGGCGTATACTTTATAAATCACTCATATAATGAGTGTACTTACTTATATACTTGTATTATATAAAAAAAGCTAATAAATTCGGAAAATTTTAATTATTAAAAATAACTATTTTATCTAATAACTTGATATTATATGTATACCGAAAAGTAACGATAAAGTATCTCAGAGGAGAATATAATGTGACATTACTTACTATATATTCCATATATTTTTCGAATGGGATGTTTAATCCAGGTAGATTCTGGCTCTTCCATTAACTTCACCGCTTTGTCATATCGCTTGTAATTTGTAAAATTTGGCCAAACGGCTTTCATTACACTTAAATTTAACCAATTGTTTGGAATCATTTGAAGACCATCTTCAAATTCAACGATTGCGTAAAATTTTCCATCGGTCATTCTGTTTGAATAAATATATAAATTATATTTTGATATTTTTGGAAAACATTATTGCATATCAGTCACATGGCAATTTGAAATATTTCCTAATAACATTTTTTAATAACTATGATTTCAGATCCATGTGATTTTTCCCTGAGGCAGAAATGTGAAAAGTGAACATTTTTATCAATGAAGTTAATGGAGAAATTTTTTATTTTTCTTATTTCATTCTAAAGGAAAAATTATATGATTGATACCCCCTGAAAATGTACCATCGTCATGTAACACAAGTAAAAATTATGAATTTTAAATGATATAAATTTCAAGAAGATGGATAAAGAACGCTGGATAGATTTTTTCTTCCAAGAATTTATAACCATGCGATAATTACTTTTATTTCAAAATGTGTCACAATAAGACATAAAAATGTAAACGTATGTATCTTGTGAATTATATTATAGATTTTTTGATAATTTAATACTTTTATATGCAAAACTAGAAGAATTATATTATGTAAAAAATATAATATAAATTAATTGAATGGCTCAATTGAAATAAATAAAAAATAAATAAAAAATGGCATAGAGTATATTTCTTTTCAATCTAAAAATAATATCAGCCATTTCTACGTCGTGAATACTGCGCAATTCAAAATTCTGAATAGGAAAAGTTTTTTAATCCAATTGAATAGGAAAAGTTTTTTAATCCTATTGAATAAAAAAAAAGTTTTTCTTTTAAAATGGACCATGAATGCTATTCAATTCAAAATTGTGTGTGGAAAATCCATTGTTTCATTTAAAAATGCATCATGAATGCTACTTTATTAGAATTATAAATAAGAAGGATTTTTCGTTTTAATTCAACTGAGTTAAAAAAAGTAAAAATTATCATGAATTCTATTTTATTTAATAGTTAAAAGAAACATAAAAAGAACTACGTAAATATGTACAATAAATGTTACATATATAAATTTTTTATTTTTAATCAATAAATTAATCGCTTTTATGTATATTTTAATGTTTCCTTTATTATATAGCTAGCGTATATTTTTTGTAATATTATAAAAGTTTTAAAATAATAATTATAGAATTTTATGTAATTACTACTTTAATTTATTTAAACTTTTACATGTATAAAAATTTTTTATATGGAATCCAATTCATTTTTATGAATTTAAAATATGGATTCGGATGGATTGAAAATTTCCAATCCATAAGCGATTAATTTATTAATTAAAAATAAGGAATTTATAACATTTATTAAAATGTAACATTTAACAAAATTTTAAATTTAGCAGTATTCATCATGCACAGAAATGACTGATATTATTTCTAGATTTAACTGGATTGAAAAACTGCATTTACTATTCAGAATTTTAAATTAAGTAGTATTCACAATGCACACATAAAATATTATAATATTATTTTTAGATTGAAAAGAAATATATAGAAATATACTCCACGCCATTCCTATAAATGAATAAAAATGCATTCAGGATTGAAAAGGATTCATTTTAACATTCATGAATTCGTATTTCTGAAAATCTGAATACATTTTAATCTATTTCAATCCATTCTCGTTTGCTGGGCTATGTAACTAGCATCGAAATTATCACAAGAGACTACGTTTTGATTGCATAATGGATCCAAATCATCCTTTCCTTTTTTAATGAAATTTTTGAGCAAATTCGGAATAGAATAGGCTAATTTACAGTTGAACATATTAATAATTGGAGAAAATTTCTCAGATATGGATTTTACGTAAACGATTGTGAAAAACTTCTCCTTAACTTTTTTGTTAACAGTTCTGTTAGTATTATCTATATAAAATTTAATTCTTTTTTGTATGGAAGAAAAGGTACAAAATACATTTCCGTAGAATTATGTAAAAAAAAAATAATTAAAATTCATTTTTAAAAAAATGATATAATGTAATATTATGTAAATGATCATGTTATCTTGAAAAATTGATTTTCGAAAATTAATTTTATCATTTATATTTATCCCTTTTTAGACCATACTTTTTTTTCGAAAACGCTTTTTTTTGAAGATAATTAATTGTATCACTTAAATAAAACACCTTTTATATTATTATATAAAAATTATATATTATATTTATATCTACAATTTCGAAGTTATTCTTCATGATGGAAGATGCAAAATAAATTTAAAAAGTTTAATAGCCTGAAAAATTTAACTCTTATATTATTATATAAAAAGAATAATAATAGAGTTACAATTTCTTGTAAATTGTACAATTCGGAATATTTTCCGAATTTAACACCTTATATTTACTATATAAATTTACCTGCAAATAGAATTGATCTCGAGTATAATATAATCAGAGAGAAACGTGCAGAGCTCAACACACTGCAGCATACAGTTGCACATAGTTACATGACAAGCACACATAAATACACATTCTCAATTTTAAATTCAAAAAACTGTCCCTATCCTACTATTTCATATTAGATTTTGTAAAAGTGTTAGATGAACTTCAAGCGGTTCTACTGCTGAATACTGTTTGGCTGAATTTGGTTTCTGGTTGAGGGACTGGAAGCCATTCAAAAAAATTCAGAAGAAAAAGAAGAAAAAAATTCCGCAAGTTAAATACATCGAGCTTATTTTATTCATATTAGTTAAAGAGTTAGGCATCCTCTTAAGAAGAAATTATTTTTATAACCTCAAATTTGTATACGATAAAGTTTTATAAATATATTTAACAAATATGAAATAATTTATTTATACAAATATTTCCGATATTTTTAGATAATATAGTATCGAATGTAAGTAAAAAAGAAAGAATACCTTTGACAAAATCACGTTGCGTTTTTCTCGTAACTGCACTGAATAAACTCATGGATCGGAATTAGAATTACGTATCTAGATGGCATTAGTTTACATAATGTTCATTTCTATATTCTAAGTATTGTATTGTATTTTCATAGGGATAAAATCGCGCATGCGTACAAATTCGCGCCAATTGACTACCGAGTCTCCCTCTAGCGGTTGGTGACAGTCATCGTTGCTCTCGTGAATTCGCGATCATTCTCATTTCGCGATGTGTCGCGATGAGCGCTCCTGTTAAGAGTTGTTATTTACGTACCTTGGAAGGAACTCCGACGAATGTTTATCTGCCGGACAATACACCAATTTTCGTAGGACGTTCGCCAGAAACCGGCATCACAGATGTGAAATGCTCGCGACAACAAGGTCGCATAATTTTCTGAGTCCCTTTTTATTCGCATCGTTATTTACAAATTAAAGATAAGAGTTCGCTCCACGTGACTTTACGTTTGAATTTATGTAATTATTTTCGTTTATGTAAAAATTTTATTGACAGAATATGAATATAGTACAAGAATTTTGAATGACTTGTTCTTGATGCTAGATTGATTTTTTAAAAGAGTTCAATAAGTCTGCAGAGAGAGGTTAAGTTCAATTTTTTCAAAGTTTCAATTTTTATATTCAATAAAGCAATTCAAAATATGAATATTGTAACACATTGTCTTGCAGGATAAAATCAAGAAGTTTGTCTTTAAATTAACACAAAAATAAAAATTATAACAACTGATTAAATAGTGATAAAGTAGATAAAGTATTAATAATATAATTATTTTTTTTACATGGCAAATAATTTTGCTTAAGCCTTGCCTTAATTAATATCATAAAGAATTTAAATAAGTATTTTTATATGAGAGGCTTTTAAATGAATTATTAATTAAGATTTAAAATGAAAAATTTTAAACTGACGTTTACCTTATTTCATGATGTTTAGAATCGATAAGAAGGTTTTAGTACTGTTTTAAATTTCACATCTTTAACTGTCGTTTAACTTTTATATTATATTGCAATAATTATCACTTTATTTAATATTGGCAATAACCCGATATAGGTTGAAACATTTATTATTATATATGAGTTTTATTGTTTAAAATGTTTATTAATTTTAATATTAAATATTTAACTTTGGCTTGTACACCTTTAATTTATTTTGTTTTAAATGAAAAGATGTTAGAGTAAAGAAGGATTTAAAGAAATTTGAAGATTGCTTAATGCAATTTTATCCCTTTATTTTGCAAGTTGTTAGCATAAATGAATTACATTAAGCTGCTTTTAACAGTTCGACTATGTGCAAATTATACGGAGACTATCGTCACAGTTCAACAAATTGGCCCCCATGCCTGTGGTTTTAATGGCTTTAAAACTCAGAAGGATGTGAAATTTGTAGCCAAACACAATGATCGCTTGGAATTGCTCTATGGCAAGCATGCTTTCGAAATAGAGTTTAATCCACCTCCAAGTGTGAATAATTTTACATCGAGGAAGAGATTATATGAATCAGAAATAGAAGAAACTGAGGGCAAAACGAAAATGTTGAAATCAGATAATTGCTCCGATAATTACTCCGAAGAATCTGAGAATGACAGAGAAGAGGAACAGAGATCATCTTCGAATGGTATACATATTAATCAAAAAACATTCAGCACATCCTCTGGTTCTAGCACATCCTCTGAGCAGAGCACTGAAAGCTCAAATACATCTGCGAAGTGGGATAGTGTGGATAATGGAAAATTATTAATTTATACAGCATCATCTGTTCAAAACCGACCAAAAGTAATTTTAATTACAAGATTAATTTAATACATTCTTGAATAGTATAATCAATTAAAAAATACAGTGAATTTTAAATTTGTTACATATACATAGGCATTTGCATCAAAATAACAGCGAGAACTTAGTTGCGCACCTAATATATATATATATATATATATA
>NW_011627725.1:4917-62457 GCF_000204515.1 Acromyrmex echinatior | reverse complement strand
TTTCACATAAATTATAGTTTTCACTTATGCATCATACTTTGTAGGTTTTTATTGCTGTGGGAAAGAGCATTTATAGAAAGCCAACAATTGGTATGTGGGAATTTCTAGAAAAAGAGGTACATAAAATAAATATTTTAAATATATAAAATA
This sequence comes from Acromyrmex echinatior, assembly GCF_000204515.1. The sequence continues at coordinate 62,307 of NW_011627725.1, read as the reverse complement.
ATATTAAATATTATATGAATATTTTAGAATGTTTACGAAGAAAATTAAAATATAAAAGTCTCTTAAGGAATTTTTTCTTTTTTTTATTGTCAATTTATTTCTTACATTATTAAGATAAAACTAATTCTAAGTCTATAAGTTCTTTATTATTATTAGTTAATTATAAATATTTTATTTCATTTCTTAATTATCTAATTTCTATTTACAATAATTCCACATTTATGTAACTCTAGAAAAATGGAGGTATCACAATTGATAAGGCTAAATCATTTTACGTCGGTGATGCCGCTGGTCGGCCGAAGAACTGGGCCCCAGGGAAAAAGAAAGATCACTCAAGTGTGGATCGATTAATGGCGTTGAATGTTGATGTCAAATTCGAGACGCCTGAAGAACACTTTTTAAAACGTAAAGCGCCGCCTTATGAGTTACCTAAGTTCAATCCAAAAAATCTATCGCAAACCGACATATGCAATCCTGCGGACGCGGAATTAACACTCAAACAGCAAGAGGTAATAATACATTTTTGATGTTAATTTTTACATTTAAAATTTTTTTAAAGATTAAATATTGAGAGATTTAAAAGGAGACTATTTAATTAAAATTATTTGATTCGCAATAAAATTTCTTTTTATACATATTTTATTCTTTCAATAACAGATGATACTTATGGTCGGCAGCCCGGGCTCCGGAAAATCACATTTTACAAAGAATCATCTAAAGGAATATGGATACGTCAACAGAGATACTTTAGGCAGCTGGCAGAAATGTATTGCTGCGGTCCAGCAATACTTGAATGAGAGAAACAGTGTAGTTGTAGACAATACTAATCCTGATAAAGCTTCGAGAGAGAGATATATGGAAGTAGCCAAGAAGTGCAACGTTCCGATCAGATGTTTTGTCATGACGACAAGTCTAGAACATGCTAAACATAATAATAAGGTAATAATCGGAAATCAATTATCATCATACGAAGAAATATTCGGAAAGCTTTAGTCGAATTATTGCATTGCAGTTTCGCGAATTAACTGATCCAAGCCACACTCCAATCAACGACATTATTATACACTCTTATATGTAAGTAAAATTTAGATATATAATACTTTCATGCATTTTCCTAAAATTCTATATTATAATCATAGTTTTGAGTTTTCTTTTATCAGAACGCAGAGTTATTTCTATTTATTTCTATTTATACCAAACTATTAGAACTTAATTGGGAACATAAAAAAAGTAATCCATGGATAAGCTAGTTTGATTTTGATAAAGAAAAAATTTGTCACTTGATAACCATAGGGCTCTTAATCAGTTAATGCGCCATATTGGATCATGATGTCATAAGCGAGAAATGATATCACGACATTCTTACATGCTATTTATAACTAAAAGAGAGAATTTGGATAAAATAAAATAATAAAATTGCTTTAAAACACTTATAACAAACATGGACCGAAATTATCCTTGTCTTCCTCCTTTCGACAATCGGTAAATAATCATAAAAAGTACATGAAGTAAAAATATGCATAAATAAACTTTGACGATTATTTTCTGATTTTCAGAAGGGAAGGGATAAGGATCGTTTCGATCCATTTGTGCAAGTTTTAAAACAAACTTATTATTTTATTTTGTCTAAATTCTCTGTCTATATAAATGATGTTAGGAAACTTCAATGTGTTATTTCTCATTTATGATATCACGATTCAACATAGCTGCGGCTAGTCAGGAGCCTAATTATTAGATAAAATATCAAAACTTTCATATTCTGTGTGCAGGAAAAATTATAAGCCGCCAACTTTGGAAGAAGGTTTTAAGGAAATAGTGGAAATCAATTTTGTTCCTAATTTCCGTAATGAGCAAGATCGAAGACTCTATGAAATGTATTTACTCGAAAATTAAATCCTATAGATTACTTAAAAGTACTTAAACAAATAAATCTTGCATGATATAAATTGAAATCCGCATCTATTCTTAATTAATATAGTAACGCTAGCAATAAAAATATTTATTACATTATTCATTGCAGTTTATCTCAACTATCTAATCAATTATTTATTTGATTATTTATTTATTTAATATAGAATACCTACAGATTCACAGAAAATGAATTATTATTTTATACGACTCTACAACTTTATAGTATATAAGTCTTTATTTTTAATGGCTCGCGAAAAAATAATTAATTTTTAAATTTTAAAGGAATAATTTTTAAAGGAAAACATATTTTTTTTTATTTTCATCAGGTTTGAGACATCTTGTTTAAATTTACTTTTCTGTATAAATATTAATTTATTGATGATTACACTTCTTTTTATTTGATACAACTGCGTTCGATATCAACTCAGATATATAGCAGATGCTTAATTATCATAATATATCTGCTGCTGGCTATGACCTTCGCAATTTTTAAAATATCAACTAACATAGGGAGTGTCAAAAGTTGTTACAAGCTGTTGATAAGAATACTATAGGAAGAGAGAAGAGAAAGGAGCAATTTTAAATTTTATATTCGATGAAGGTCACTGTTTTTTATCTGTGAACAACAGGACTTTCTTCGAACCGGGGCTAAATCCGCGACCCCAATAGAGGGTTTTCCCCTCCTATTTTTCAATCACAATTGTTAGGCATCCCCTAGTTTTTCGATAGAACGGTTGATTGCGCCACGTGATGTAGCGAGAATAGTGCGACGCTCAATGCGGATTCAGTCAGTGCCCGCGCAGACGTCGTCGCGACGAGTCGTCTTCCTCGCTGTTGCCTATACGTGTGTATGCGTGCGTATCTCGTGCGTGATGAATTTGTGAGCAGGAGCAAGGTGAAAAATCCAGTCACGTGTGTGACGAGGAAGAATAAAGTGAGTACAACACAAGCTTAAACGGGGAATTCAACCGGTCGAGCAACATCTGCGGTGCTTGAGAATGATGGGATGGATTAGTCCCTATCAATTCTCAATTTTCGTGGAGTCTTCTAAAAATAGTTCTATCATTTCTTGCCGTACTACTATGGCACATTTCTCTTCTATGAATCGCGGAGTAATGGTTCGGAGCGTAGTTTATATTATACACGGTATATTATATCCAATCGTGATATAAATTTAATAAAATATATAAACCATTCTAAACCATTGCACTATAAATCTTAATTTCATAAAATGTGTATAAATTTAATTATTATTGATTTTTATAATCTGCAGTTTAACATATTTATATCTATGTCTATAGATGAAATTATCAAACTTTAAAAGCGAATTTTAATAAGAAACAAATATTTATTCACCAGAAGATCCGAGTTTGTAATTTGTTAGTGTTTCACGACGCTGTTAGATTATATGACGATCTTTCTTTTCTAAATAAATAATTTTTCTTTCTTCTTCGGTACTCTTAAATCTCAATGCGCTTTTAATTACGATGCAAAAATAAATAAGGGAGGATAGAATCGATAATTTAAAACATCTTGTTTCTTTACTTTTTATACTTGGAGAGTTCTGGAGAAATTGACTCCAAATTTTTTTAGGAAATTATATGGTATTCTTAAGAAAGGAAGCGCTTAGTACATATTATCTATCTGTATTTGTTGATCTTCAACATAATAAATAATATCTATAGTTAACAGAAATATTAAAAAAATTATCTTCTTTTTTTACAAAAAATAAAGTAACCAATTATTATTGTCAGAATGATTAGCATTACTACAATAATTTCTTTTATTATTAATTAATATTACTATTATTATCATTTTACTATTGCTCTTATTACTATTACTATTAAAATTGTACAGAAATTATATGCAAATTATGGAATTGTTTAAGCATTAAAGATCTAATTTGACCGTTTAGGACTTATATTTACTTTTATTTCTGATTTGTTGTATAACGTTACTACTATTGTTACTATTGTTATTGTTACTAATTGTTATTGCTATTATATTGATTGGAAAATGTGGAACACCTGGTTTGGAACACCCAGTATATTACGCTCGTACGCATAGTTATTGTTCAAGCGTAGCTCGTTTCTGCTTGGTATCTTCCTTTCCTCGTGTATTTTACGTCATGACAAGATTACGTCACGAGTCAAGTCACTTTGCAAATGATGTTCATGCTCGTCACGATGTATCTTGAACGCATCATCGTCCACCGAGTGTCTCAAAATATCCTGCATGATGCATGCCAACACCAGAAGGAGGAATGCTCACATTTTATTGGTATCGAGCTTCTTTGGCATTAATGTTAAAATGCTTAACATTATGAAAACACTTGGATATTTTTATTTAAATTTTTTAATTTTTTAATTTAAATTCATATACCATTTCTGAATCGCAAAAGGCTTCGACGTGATGATTAAATAAATTAAAAAGATGATTAAATAAATTAGAAATGAATAAATTAAGTTGAAGAAATACACTTGTATACATATTTGAAGATATAATTCTATTAATTCAAATATATATTTCAATCAATAACTCTCACGAAAAATAAAGTAAGTTTGTTTTCATAATAATAATTAAAAATAATAATCGTTAATGAAATTTTAATATTTTTGGCACGTTTTAATATCTTTGACGCATAACAATTTTTCTGCGTCCTGCTTCTGAAAAAATTATTTAGAAAATTATGTAGCATGAAAAGAAAAACAAAGTTTGCTGAAATATGTGATATATCTAAAAATTTAATTAGATTAAAAAAAGGAAAATAATTTTGTTGAATTATTAAAATAATTATATAGGACGCAAGTATAATGAACAGTTCTAATTTGCATGTGCTATATTATTTTAAAGATCTAACAAAATTATTCAACAAAATTATGTGCTTTGCAGATTATTATATCTATGATAAATATTTCTAATTGCACGAAAATTTCCATGAATATACTTCGCAAAAAAACGATCGCGACATTCGAAGCTTTCTTTGCAATTTTCCATTTGACAGTTATGAAAGTTATATAATCGAGAAAAAGCTCGAGGAAAAGATATTTATTTTTTTCTAATTCACCTCTATTCTATATCTTTATTTTTTTATAAAAGAAGATATTAAGGAAGAAAGATGGTGTTATATATAAGTTTAAAATTCTTAAAATTTGTCAATCTGCAAATTGAAATAATGAAGTGTAGAAAGGAAAAAAATTTTTAAGATAGTCTTAAAACTCTCAAGACTTTCGGAATGTTCAAAAAATTCCAAGCGCTTAGAAACTTGTTTTGATTGGAAACAAAATTATTGTATATATGTACACGAAAAAAAAAATGGTTTGGACAAAATATCTAAAAATTCAACTAGCTACAGATTTGAAAATAATTTTCTTAGACTATAAATCAAAATAATTATGTAGTGCGCTTAAATTAGCATTGATTATTACTTGAGCGTCCTATAAAATTATTTTAATAGTGCAAGAAAATTATTTTCACAAATTTGTATCTAGCTAAATTTTTAAATATCTCAGCAAAATCTTCTCGTACAATGGAAATCTTAAATTATTTTAAAGTTTCTAAGAATTTTAAATTTGGAATCGAAAGTCTATCGTCTTGACGTTACCTAGAAAAATTTTTTTCTTTTATAGCACTTTATTGTTCAATCTTATTATTTCAATTCACTTTATTATTTCAATTCGCAGATTTAGGTGACAATCTATGTATATTCGAAACGATTCTATGAGCCACTATAACGCCATTGGCCTTCACACATTAGAATCGCATGTGATCGCTTCTAAATGTCGATAAGCTGATATAGAGTTGTTTGCTATGCATATCGCGCCCGTCTGAGTTGCCTATCCATTTGTTATTCAGCTATAATTTTTTTCCATGCTTTTATGATTTTAGTTCTCTTTCCTGGATTCCCTCGCAATTCTTTAGATGCGGAAAGTCATTCAGGAGAACAATTATCTTGATTCATGAACAACTGTCGTGAGAACTCGATTGCGAATAAGATTACAAAAATTTTTGAAATCCTTGATTCTTCCAAGAGCTTCATATTTTTACTTTCATATTTCTCGATTCTTCTTCTTGGTAAAATCGCTCTTGTTACATTTTGCAGTTTTTTAAGATTTTTTTTTATTACTTTGAAATTTTATTTACTCTGGAATTAATAATTAATAATTTATTTTTGTTTAATAAACAGCATTTCAATACTGGTTGGATATTCAAATATAGAAGAGAAAAAAATTTCTAAAAGGGAAGACTGTTCTCTGTAAATATCAAGAAAAATCGCGAATGTATATTTTTGCTGCTGTAGAAGCTCGTTCGTTTCGCATGAAACACAATGAGTCATGATCGGACTCTGTGTGTTTCAGTAAAGATTACGTATCGTGCGTCGCTGAACAATTGACCTCAACGTCTCACGAGTTAAACTTCAATAGAGAGTTATTAACACACAACACGCCTTTGTCTTGATGTATTTAATTTTCTCTTTATTGTCTTTTTAACGACGCTGGCTTACTCGAAGCGTATTCTGATAATGATACGTTAATCGAGAGATCATCTTTGCTGTAATACTGAAATGTGATATTTAAGCGATTTTGAGACGTTTACAAATAAATTAATGAAATAATTCAAAATAATCGACAATGATGAAGTTGACAAATATAAAAATATTCTCAGTAAACGAGAATGGATTAAAATGGATTGATATTTTTAATCCATCCAAATTTAAAAACTACATTTCCTATCCAGAATTTTGAATTGAGCAGTATTTATTTTTAAAAATTGAATTTATTTTTGGATCGAAAGACATAGAAAATACGTGTTTCATGCAATTCCTATAAATGAATACAAAGGCATGAAGCATTGAAATGGATTTAGATTTTCGGAAGATTTACGCATTCGCGAATAAATCTTTTTTAAATTATTTTATTCGATTTTTTTTGGGTAAAAATAATTTGGTTATTGTTGTAATAAACAAATTTTCATTTTAATATTTAATATTAAATTGATAACTGGATATCGATAAATTAGAAATTGCAAATTTATTTTTTGTTTCTTTAACACTTTATATTTACAATATAAACCTAAATTATTTATATAAATATAAGTATAAATTGTATAAAGCGTGTTTCTGTGAAAGAAGCAGAAATTAAATTTACAATATTTAGCTTGATATGATATCCGATGATAAATATTAAGTATTGAAAGATGTATTTTAAATCTGAAAAACATCAACGTATTCAAGACATTTCTCATGTTTATTTACATTCCGTTTTAGTAGTGTCAAATCTATACGTTTATAAACGGTTAGGTTAGGTTTATAAACGGTTTAAAAATATTTATAAATTCATCTATTACAATAATGTTAATTGACACTAATGTTAATCTTAATCAAATATTTTTATTCATATTATTTCATATAGCAGGCCTCCCCCCTTTTTCTATATTTAAAAAAAAAAGATATTTAGTCTTCTTATTTACATAATTAAATAATTTATCAATTATTCTGTTCCTAATGATATTGAGTTTCTTGTTTACATTATTTATTTATAATAATATATTATTTTATTCATTATTCTTATTCAAATTACAATCAAAATTATAAATGGTTCGTTCGGATTGAACAATGTTCGGATATTGAATCAATTTTGTCAACAACTTCCGATACCGTTCTGCCATATTATTCTTACATACAGTTTTTGATGTTATTGTAATGTCAAAAAAAAATGCACATTCTTGACTTGTCTTTATACGACAGCCTTTTTGTTCGAGATGTTTTACTAGCGAATCTCATTGATCCTCTCTTGAATTACTGATTCATGATTCGAGAGAGAAAAGGATTGTAAATTTTAATCTATTCAGGAATAGAGGCGTGCAAAAATAATTTTGCTATTTCAGAAATACGTACACATATTATAGTCATTTGTACGTAAGAATTTTAGAAAAAGAATCAAAAAAGAGGACAAAAAGGAATCAAGCTAAATATGAATAATATTTCATTTGCTCTTAATTTTAATTCTTAGAATCGAAAAAAGAAAGAGTAAATTAATCTATAACATTTATTTCTATTTCTACCAAAATTATCTTCTTCTATCATTTGTTTCTCATCAATAACGAACTTTAATCTCAATTTAGCTTGTTTATTATTGTATAAACAGATTAAATTTAATCTACATTGATAGAAACATAAAAAATTACAGTTAATCTATGTTGAAATTAAAAAGTAAAAGAAATAATTTTAATGAAAACGTTATTAAGATTCGGGAAGCTGCGATTTCGTTACATTTATGGTATGCTGGTAAAAATTTTCCTTAGAATTTTTATACGAATTGAAATACTTTTCAAAAGTATTTCAAGAATAATTACTAAGAAAGTCTACATGTTTTCTTAGAATTTCTAATATATATTAGGTGTTGGAATTAATTCGTAGCGTTTTTTAATGAAAGAATGTTATTTATTTCACATGAGCATTAAAAAATACATTAATGAAAGTACTTCCCATCACTTGTAAAACGCTACGAATTAATTCCAACACCTAATATGATTTATCTGAAATATTCTAAAATTTTTATAATTTCTTATTCTATCTATTTCTGAAAAATATTTTAACTTTTTCAGATTTTATAAGATTTCATAAATTATAAGATGAGAAATCTTAAAAATTCTAGAATTAATTTACATACATATATGCAAAATTTTAGAAAAGATGTGTGAGACTTTCTCGACTTTTTTAAAAGTGTTCCAATATAATAAAACATATAAAAAATCTGGAGAATTTTTTTAAAAAGTTATAAAATTATTTATAAATTCTGAAATTTATAAATATTTATAAAAATTCTAAGAAATTATATAGAAAAATTCTGAAAAAAATTCACTAAAGTGTAATTCAATAAATTCTTAAATTCGCGTGTTGTGCACACATTGCATGTTTGCTAGGTGCATCTCTTATCTTAAGAACATTCTAAATACCTATTTTTAGTTATATTTCAGATCATGATAATTGCCGCGACTTGCGAAATGTTTAATTACTACTGAATTTGCGGGGATTCCCGGGGCGCGACAGTCTTGATTATGGCTCTGTCTGGTGAACAATTCTGCGACATGCCGTGTGAACGATTCTGCATGCCGTGGTTCTATTAAAGAAACGGTCACATTATATAACTCCTCGTCCACGACCCCGCCAATTACTCTTTCTTTAACCAATGATCTAACACATAACAAAGCTCGACATGCCGTTTTCTCGCTGTTGTTCTTCCGCGGAGTTTATTCGGACTCAATTACGTTAATGCACTTGCTTCTGGATTAATCCATGAAAGCTATGTTTCACATACGTAGATAAAATGATTGAGATAATAATGATCTTATTAATCTCTAAATAAGCCGTATCGTTCAATAACCTTCAATGAAGAAATAAAGAAATAGAAATTATGTGTTCTTATAATTTCGATCCCTTAAGTTGTTTTTTAATTTTTTTATATAACTTTTATATAGATTTCAAAATTTCTTAGAATTTTTGTATAATTTTTAGAAATTTTTTTTTATAAAAATTGCTATCTACATTAAAAAAAATTTCATATAAGTGAATTCTGAAATATTCTAGATTTTAGAATTGTTATATAAATTATAATTTTTCAAAACTTTTTTCTGTATAATTTTCAAAAAATTTCTCAGATCTTTTATAAAAATTAAAACATTTTTCAGAAATGAAAGATTGCATTTTTAATAAAATTTTTTCATACTTACGTTAGTTTTAAAATAATTTGAGATTTTTAAGATTTCTTATTTTATAATTTTGTAAAGAGAAACTTGTAAAAAATCTGAAAAAATTTAAGGTATTTTGCAAAAATTTTCATAAATTTAAAGTATGAATAATTCTTAAAAATATGAGATAATATATGAGAATTTTTTTCATCTTTACTGAATTGTTTATAGATTATTAAATTTCAAATTGCACATTCTATCTTTTTAGTAACATGCATTTAAATATATGTACATTATTATGTAATTATTATGATGCAAAAAGTATTTATACAAAGAAAATATTTAAAAAATACCATATTTTTGAAGAGTAAATATTATCTAGTGAGACACCATTCATTGAATTGATGTCGAATCGATATCGATACGATGATTTCGACACCAATTCAACGTCGGTTCAATGTTTAATTAACGATTATTTCTTGCTGAGAAATTAACAATTTGTTCATAAAGAATAAAGTGCTGTATGTTTCTCAAAATGATATCCATACAAAAAAAGTCTATTAATTATTGAAAATGCATCATATTTTAAAAATAAGCAAAAATTAAAAATTATATTTGTTTGGATGCTCAAAAAGTATTCGTACAAGAAATTTAGCTTCTAAAGTCAGGAATACAGCAAAGTTTGTTTGTTTATATCAGAATATATTCATCATATAAAATTTCGAATTAATGTTTATTTTCTATAAACAAGGTTTTCTTATAAAAAAATTCTATATAAATGTTTTTTGCACTTACACTGTATATATTATTTTCAAAGACATTTTCGCCGTGCATTGATGTCACTATTTACATGATATGATGAGCAGCATGATTCCTACTATCTAGATCTCACTCTTAAAAATTTGTTGGAAATGCCGCTCACGCTTTGCGTTACTCACGATTGACACAAACGCTTATCAGTAAGTAGAGTCGCGACGCGACTCCATTAAATGTCTCGAGGAAACTTTTTACCATTTCGCCTTGACACACGCGTTAATCGGATTTGCATAAAGCGTATTGTTTCTTATGACAAGTTGCAATATTTCACGCGTTTAAGAAAATGACAATGGTCTCTTTGTAATCGCAATTATTTGTCAATATTCCTTCATATGTTGATTAAAAATTAACAGTTTCTTTCTTTTATTTTATCTCTTCATTACTTTTTATCAATACATAGTTTACTGTAACTCATTGATACAAACCGATTTGTCAATATATTGAAGTAAATTCTTATCGACGAAACGTTTATTTGGTGTGTCATCACGAACAATGATTTCATAATAACGTGTGATAAATGTTGTGACATAAGTCATTCAAAGTAATCGTGTCGATGTAAAGCGTACAAAGTCTATGGTTCAGCCTTGCACCTGTTTTATTGTCCTTGCGGAGAATTTTTAATGTGAAATACTTCATTACATAGCTTGTGACGAAGGAATTTTTGATTATCATTTGCATGTTGAAGGAAACATTTATCGCAATAATTACAAATGTAATTAATGTTTGCTTTAAGTGAACCAAGCCTCAAAGTCTGTGATAAAAATAATTACAATATAAGAGACTCGAGGATTTATTTTTAGACAGAAAAGATCTTTACAGAGCTGAAAATTTTATTAGACCATTAAAATAATTAATGTACGAAAATCAAGCATAATAAGCAATACTGAAAAAAAATTGTAACATTTTAGCAACAAGTTTGAACTACTACTTATAGTTTTCAGATAGTCCAAAATTTATTTTTAAAACTGTATTTTTGTGCTGGCTAATTTTTTAGACACTTTAAAAAACTGATTTTTCCGCGTAGAATTTTATTTATCATTTTGCAACTATATATATATAATATAAAATGTATTTGGACAATCAAAATATAAAATAAACTTTTATTTAATTTTTATTTTAGTTATAAATATGCATAAAATTAGATTCGAACATCAAATTTATATTATGTATACAAATATATAAAAATAAGCATATATAAGTAAATTAAAGTTATATTAAATAATGTACGTATGTATGTATATATAAGTAATGTACAATATATAGAATATATACTGAAATATATACGTATATACATGCACATATATACAAGGGAAGAAGAATATGAGAAGTTTCAAATTAGAATAGAATTTTATTTCAAAATTCCGACGCAAACTATAGATCGGCAAACCGATGTTTCGACTTTGCACTTTCCTATATTGGAATTTTAATTATTGAATCTAATTACTCTTTACGATGATCTTCAGTCATGCGAATAGTCTTATCATTCCGTTATCACGCTATGTATATCATTCTGGAAAATGCCTTAGGATAACATGCTTCACACGTTATGATACTCTTGGCAGTGAACGAGAGATTTTTTATCAGTTACTTCCTTCAATCCTTTGATCAGTAGAATCATTTCTGAACTGTGCAAAAATATTAGAAATATTCTAATAAATCATTTGGTAAATTGGATCATCAAGATTCTCACAGTACCAAATACAGCATTTTTACAATTGGTACCATATTGTACTTTTTTTTTATATAGGTACGTGCATATATTTTATATATAAATATTTTGCTTTTTAATTATTAAATATTTTCGCGATTGCCGACGCTTCGGTGAAACAACCGTTACTTCGCCTTTCCTTTCAGTTCAGACCTGCGAATTTACACAGCAAGTCTGTGCAGAATTGTAAGTTGATGTAGCTTTAGACGCTGAAATTCTTAAGAAAGTATCATGATTTATTTTACATATTCATACACAAGTATTTTAAAATAGATCCAGTAAATTCAGGTTTAATATAATCCAAAATGATGATTAGAATTCTTGAACGCTTCGCTATATATTATATAACACAAACTCATTATAAATTCAGAGGAGCAAGAATTTGCGCTACAGCTTAGTCTTGAAGGAAATAAAATTGTCTCTTTTAATCTTTTTCCTGTAAAAATATTATTGCTTGTTTTTTTATAATATAGATTACAGAACTGCGTATGTGTATAAATTCACATTAAATATTATCACTGAAAATATTATTTAAGCATTAAGATCCAGATCATTAAGACTTTCGTTACTTGGTTGCGAATGTACATTTGCAGTCTTATGACACTTTGTTTAATGTAGATTAACTTTAATATTTTTTTAGCTTTTTCTGATTTATAGAATTAGAATATTTAGAATTAGACAGAGATAATAAATTCATTTTTATGAACCGAAATTAAAGTTAATTTATATTGATAGAAACGAGCATAAAAGGATTAAATTGTATTACGTAAATGCAAATTAAATCATTTAATTACGCGTAAAAAAAAGCACTTCGAAACAGTTTCGTGTGATATATAATACAGCTTTAAATATATTTTCAAACCATAACAGAAACGTAATTCTCAAAAGATTAGTTTAATTTATGATAATTAAACAACAATATTTTAATTAAACATAAAGATAACGAACTTCACACATTATTATATCTTTATCTATTATACGTATTTTATTAATGCTATTATTCCTTACGTGCATAGATGAAGCATAGATTGTCCGGTTAATGACCGATAAACTCTGTATTTTCCTTACGCGTCAAAGTGTTAAATGGTTTTTCCTCTGAGCGAGATTTGTCAGTAAAATGTCGATTTTCCCGCACGAAGCAAGATATCTGAAAGAACTTTGATAATGACGCTTTTGTGCAGTGCTACTAAATAAATTGCCTTCATTGAAGTAGTTGAATAATTACACTGTCTGATAAATTTTCACTTTTTTTGCGAATATTCATTTCCAATGTATTTTTGCCTGCTGAATACAAATCCGTCGAAATTTGGACAACACAATTTTGAGAAATCTCGATTTTGAGAGTGTATGATGTTTTATATCAACATTAATTTTTTTCTTAATTTTGTTAATGCCGCGCGAAAGCATTAATTTCTAGTTTTAAAATGCAATACAAGGAAAAAACGTTTTATTCTTACACTGTATTACGATAAAAGATAAGTACTTCCGTACTTGCATAATATAATCGAATGGTACTAAATTAAAAAGCAATATGATAGAAAAATTACAATCTTCAATGATTAAAGATTATAATTTTCGTGTCATATTGAATGTCAATTAATATAAAAAATTAACTAATGAACTAGTTGAACTTTAATAGCACGTTAATAACTTTGATAGTAAAATATTATTTGTCTGCTGTATCATGTTTTAAATAACATATATATGTAAAAGAGAAAGGGGGGGGGAGAGAGAGAGAGAGAGAGAGAGAGAGAGAGAGAGAGAGAGAGAATATCATTTTTTATAGATGCTATATTATTTCTTAAATTTAATTTTCTAATAATTTAATCAACCTTTCAAATATTGTTAGAATTTTGAATTGTGGAATGATATTGAATAGGATATTGACTTTGATATTGAAATTTCCCAATATTTGTTTCTCTCTTTTTCTTTCTTCCCTTCTCTCTCCAAAGAACTTTTTACTTCAATATTTTCTGTTGCCAATATCCAAATCCTTATTTTTTATTCTAATTTTGATTCTCTTCTATTTTTGAATTTTTAGTAACTTAATTTTTTATTTGCAAAGTTGTAAAAACTTATCTTCAAAGTATAATAATAAAAAATCAATGGAAACAAATTGTTACCTGAGCATTATTATTTACATGCAAAATAATTATTATTCAATGATAAAAATAATTATTATTAATAAAAAATAATGATTATTAATTATTATTAAGATTTATTTTATTATTATAAATAATAAAACTAATTATTGTTAATAATATTGTTAATAATATTGTTAATAATATTGTTAATAATATTGTTAATAATATTGTTAATAATATTGTTAATAATATTGTTAATAATATTGTTAATAATATTGTTAATAATATTGTTAATAATATTGTTAATAATTATTGTTAATAAACTATTATTGTTAATAATATTGTATAATGTTATGCAATAATAATAATGATTAATTGTAACATTAAATAGAGAGTGGTTATCAATATCAATATTGTTTGGATAATATTTCTTAAATAATATAAATAAGATAATAATTAAGAAATGTTTTCAATTAGATAATATAACAGTTTTTACAATGTTGTGCAATAATTAACTTTTTTTATAAGATAAGTAAAAACGAGTATCTATCAACATGTTCTAAAACTGTGACGCAATAGATAACAATGTCACATATTCCCATTCTTTTTTTTTATAGGAATCTATACAAAATAATTACAGGTAAATGTATATATGATTTCTTAAAAACTGTTCACTTCGACAAAATGTTTTTTGTTGGTTTAAAATAATGCATATCTACTTTGTTATTTTGGAAGATGTAAGACGCAAGAGTTTCTTTTTTGAGAATTTTTACATATATAATATATGAGTGCCTTTTTTCAGCTCCAAAATATTACGTAATACTATAAAGATTAAGCGTCTGTTCTATAGAAAAAAACCAGTTGTGCCGGTTTATGCCGCACTTTTTTATTCCAAATCGTATCATAAAACATAAAAAAGAAAGAATATAAATAAAATTGATTTATGAAACTGCAAACATATAAAACTATAATATTATTAATAATATAGCCACTATTATTAATATAGATGTAATATTATCAATAATATAATCACTATTATTTAAATTATACGATTTGTAAAAGAAAATCGTACAAATTTTATTTTCACATTTGTAAAATTTACTTTTAGCTGTTTCTGTATAGAAATAATAACAAGTCAAGATGCATGAATTATGAGTTTTTACTCTCTTTAGTTATCTAAACATCCAATCATGTTTTTATTATTAATAAAACGCAATAGTTAATTCCCAAAAAATAAGGAAGTGTTTTTTTAAGAGACTTATGTCAATTGATATGGTACTTTTCTCTGTACATACAGTAATGATTTTAATATTTCTAATTACAATTATGTAACTGATGTCTTTAACAGATAATAATAATTATTTATAACAATTTCTAGATTCATCTGGAAAATTTCAAGGAGGCACTTGAAAATAGATCTCAAGAAGTGAAAAATGTTCACACGAGTATCAATGACTGATATCTTTTCTGCCTAAATAAAAAGACTTTATTGAGAATTTGTGATAAGATTTAAGTCTATTGATTAATCGTGGAAAATAGTGATATTTATAAATAGCTGATACAACAAGATATGTGAAGTGTTCATTTCAGTCTAATTACGATCGCGTGAAGAAATTGTTAATTATACTAAATGTATGACAATCTATGAGGATTAAGAAGGGAAAAATCTTCATATTGTCGATAATCTTATGATATAATCAAAGAGAAGATTATTAAACTAGTGAAGAAATTCTTTCGTTTGTTTGTGAAAAAAAGAATCATTATTCAGTAGCAAACGAAAGCCTTGAAGTGTTGGTAATCGTTGATCTAATTTGAACAAAATCGATCGTTTTCAACCGTGGAAGTGGCAACTTGCGGCAAGTTAATGCCACGTGTAAGAACCGATGGATTCAACAAAAATCAAATCGAAGCCGAATCCGAGGGAGAAGGCAAACATCGTGTCGGTGTTACTTTGGTGGTAAGTTGTACAATTTTTCTGAGTCATCATGTTTTCTTTTAAGATTCTTCTTTTTCTTCCGTGGAATATGGAGGAGACCAAAGAACACATAATAATCAATAAAATGTCAAAATGTCAATTTATTTTGATGCTTAAGTCAATCAATAAACAGTCAAATTTTGTAAAAAATTATCATTTTGACTTTTGATAAAGTCATTTAAAAATTGAGCAGATATAAATCTGAAAATAATTTTGTTTTTATCAAAATAATTATGCAGTACATTCAAACTGGTTGTTAGAATGTCAAAATTTTTTGCAGCGTTGCTCATCATGCTTAAGATTTCTATGTGATTATTTTTATGTTGAACAACATTATTTTCAGAATTGTTTTTAGCTAAATTTTTAGATAACTTCAACAAAATCATTCTACATGGATTAAGTCAGAAACACATAAAAAACGCAATAACCTTACGTTCTCTACTGTGATTGGCTGATTCGCTTACTGCTTACGTCTTATTGCCTTGTTTTTATATGTATCGTGGACATTAAACATCAAATCAGTTAACTAAAGCGCAGGCTCGCAATTGATCACAATTACTCCTGTCATTCTGTATTATCTTACTTCAATCTTTCGCATGCATTCGAAGTTATACAATATACTATATTTAAAAGTTTAGTGATTTAAATAAATATTTAGGGGCATCTAAATATTCTCGTATTTGAAATTTTTATATTTAACATATTATTTCAACTTTTCAATTCATATTCAATGTCTGGATCACAATTATTAATAATTATTTAAATACAAAACACTTGAAATAACGGATGATGTATGCTTCAAGGTTGATTTTTTATCTCAAATTACTTCTTATCTTCACGCAAATTTACCTCGTCTTCATGCAAATTTACTTTGTCTTTAACGTGACATTGCATCTTGTGAAACTAACATAAAAGTACGCTGTCATACTATAAAATAATTATGTGTACGATATTATTTTTAATCCCTTAATTTCGTTTCGACTCTGTCATATTTTTATCGTTATGTCACTCTATAATCTAGAGGTACTGATAGTAGTAGCTACTGATATCTAATTTACATAAATTGCTATGAATTAGGTGGACCATTAGTTTATTCAAGACAGGATATAAGAAAGCTTTAGAAATAGAAGATTTATTTGATCCTCTGAAAGTCGACAGATCGACTCTCCTCGGAGATCGATTAGAAAAGTAAGTACAGAAATTATGTATAAGAAAAAAAATGAGAAAAAGAAGAAGAAAGAAAGAAAATGTTCAGAGTTAATTCTCTTTCTTTTGCGTTGCTCTCTTATAAAAGCATATAGGAATTATTATTATTAATGCATCGGTGTACTTACAGACGATGGAATATCGAACTGGAAAATTCGAAAAAATGGAAACGCAGTCCGAGTTTGTTAAAAACTATTTTCCGCACATTTTTGTGGGAGTACACTATGCTGGGAATAATACAAATTCTCAACGAATTCGTGATAAGGTAAGATTAAACACTGACCGCTATTGCTCATTTTTATAAATCTTTCGTACTTCATTTTTATTCGTAGGAAGTTTTTATATAATAACGTTGACTTTATTGCAGTAATACGAATTTATTATTGCAGTAAAATATTGATTTTTAATTTGTAATTGAAGCTATTTTTCAAGATAAATTGAATACAAGCACAATGTTTTAAACTTTAATTTTTTTATGTAAGAAATAATTTTGTATTGAAAATAATCCAAAAAAATTCTTAATATTTTTTACATTTGAGTTTGACTAAAAACGTAGGATACGTTGTTTTCAATGTATTATCATTTGCAAACATATTACGTGGAGCGATAACATTTCAAACAAAATGGAAACATATTTAAAGGAAGGACCTAACGTTAAACATCTAAAACATTAAGAATAACTATATCTTGTTGTTCTTGCATAAGCATGTAATAATAATATACTATAAACATATTATAAATATGTTGTATATATAATAAATAATAGATAATAATAAAATTAGAAATAACAATATAGCAATAATATAACAGTAGGCTAATATAATAGTATAAAAATATAGCTAATATAATAATACAACACGGATGTGACCAGGAATGTATTTAAAGAAGAAGAAAATTAAAGTTAGGACTTTTAAATCCTGGGAAACAAGGGAGAGTAGGCAAATGATATAGATTATAAACTGTTGGACTTGTTTTGTTTTATATTATTATTTTAATTATTTTAATTATTTACTAGCAAATGAATTATATACATTTGGCGTCACCATCAATAAATATTTAATTTACTTACTTAATTTTTTTAAATTTTAAATAACTGATTCTTTAAACTAAAGAATTTAAATTTATAATAACATTAGTTGTCTTGGATTATCAAAAAATCTTTCTATAACATTGATCTCTAATTCTTTCTTTCAAAATTAATTTCTTATAAATACTTAAATGTAGTCCTCGTATGTATAATTTTTTTATATCATTGTCCTTTTTCCTTCTTTAAGATTTGGTAAGAAGGAGGAGGGGCACGGTCTATTTTCCTGGCTACACTCATGTATAATAATATAATTATTGGATATTATAATTATTATTCAAGATATGGAATTTAAGATTATGCCCAATATTGAATGTACACATAAATATTAACATGCGAAACTCGTTCCCTAGATTAGGTACGCCATTGTTGCTGGGTGGTCTTTTGCGCTACTTCCGGAAGGATTCAGTTGAACCTTATGAAAATGCCTTATGGTTTGGAGCTGGTATCTGTATAGCAACAGGCATGAATGTGATAAGCGGCAATCAAACGATCTTTGGCGCTTTCCACGTGGGTGCCAAAGTTCGCGTGGCCGTATGTTCCGTGGTGTATAGAAAGGTTGGTCACTCAGAACAATATAATTGAAAAAGTGTAATGTGTAAAGTGAAAGGAAACAAAAAGTGAATGCAAAAGTTATGTAAAAAGAACTCTGTAAATCTTACTTTGAACGTTTTCGTCCAGCTCTTCAAAGTAAACGGTTCTTCATCACATAAGAAAGAGGAGAAGAAATGAAATAACTATACAACAAAAGATTATATAAATCAGTTTTTTAAATTCTTTAAATTTCCTAATAAAAAATTTTTTGAATCTATTAAAAGAACATTATGACAAATTTTAATCATTACGTACAAAAAAATTTAATCATAAAGTTCTGTGTTATCAAATCAGTATATTTATAAGAAAAAAAAAAACATTATTTGGTGGACATAGAAACATTCTAAAAACATTTTCGTCAATTATTTTAAAATATTTTAATTTTTCTTTTATAAAATACTTTGAAAATATTTTATAAATATTACAGTACAAAATATTTATTATCGAATATTTCTTATCGATATAAATATTTGAATATGTCGAATATATTAAATTTCTTCTACAATATAATTTATCAGCATATTGATTTCCAGATTATGTAACGGATATTCTTTTTTTGTTTCGCAGGCTCTGCGTCTGAGCAAAACTGCATTAGGCGAGACAGCACCCGGAAAAGTAGTTAATCTAGTAGCCAATGATGTCAATCGATTCGATCTCGTCTCCATCTTTATTCATCATATGTGGTCGGCACCTCTCTCCGCCTTGATCGTGGCTTATATTCTCTATCAGCAGGTCGGCTATGCTGGCCTCATCGGCATCGCTGCAATCTTTGTAGTCGTACCAATCCAATGTGAGTTTCGCGTCACCATCAATAAATTTATATAAAAGCTCTATTTTTAAATCATCATTAATTGTAAGTAAGAAGAAGCAATTATAATCAAAGTTGAAAGAAGGAACAATAATTCTATACGTAATTTTATTTAAAATACATTTTACTTCAGATGACTGCCGATTATTTTCGGACTGAAAACACAATCAAACTGAATAATAATAATCCCATAAATTAAATACGATAATCGATTTGAGAAACCTTTAAAAGAACCTTTTAAACTCTATTTTTTTTTAATTTATGGAAAATAAATGTAAAATATTGCATTATAAATCCGGGTAGACTTTTTGTGTCATTTTGCAAGCTATTTTGTCGCAGGTGTTCACCAATTTTTACTCTTGGGATTTTAGCTTATACTGGCAAGCTGTCGTCAAAGTTTCGTCTCCAGACTGCCATCAAGACAGACGAGCGGGTCCGATTGATGGACGAAATCATTTCCGGGGTGCAGGTGATCAAAATGTACGCGTGGGAGAAGCCATTCTGCGCTATGGTGGAGCTGGCGCGTAAGCTCGAACTTCGAGTAGTCACCAAGAGCTCATACATCCGCGGCATTTATATGACCTTTAATCTCTTCACAACTCGTATGGCACTCTACTGCACCCTCATCGCCATGCTGATGTTCGGCGACAATCTGACTGCCGATAAAGTCTTCGTCATTTCGTCCTATTTCAATATTCTTGCACACACTATGACCGGCATGTTCGTGCGCGGTTTCGCTGAATTGGCTGAGTGTATGGTGGCTATACGTAGGCTCCAGAGTTTCCTTATGTTCGACGAGTTCCAGGGCAGCAACATTGTTGTCTCCAAGGCATCTGTCAGCCACGCCAATTCAGATTTCAAGCGGTTCTCCAAACCGGATCTGCCCTACATTGACGATGATGTGGATTCACGTGGAGAGTATCTGAACGAGAACAACGATCGCAGAAAGCAAAATGGTCTATTGATTGTTGCCAGCGACTTGTTGAAAAATACTGTTAATTTTGTTGAAGGTAAAGAATTTCAGAAAACATATAATTTATACTTTATATAAATATAACATATATAAATGATATTATATAAAAATATTCAAAGAATATTTCAAATCTTTTAGAAGCTAAAAAAATGGAATTATTTATTTTAATAAAATAATATTTTTAAGATATTAAATAAAGTTACAAATTTTTACGACAATCTTTTGAAGGTCTTTCTGGAGATATGTATTTAAAATTTTTTAAAAATCTTATGAGACATATTATATTGCTTGAATATTTCCAGCACTCTTTTAACATATTCTTAAACAATCTAACTTGAAATAAAACTATTACTATTTAGAAAACAAACAATCCATATACAATATGAACAAGTGGGCCATCAACATGATCAACGTTACTGCCAAGTGGGAGGAGAAACAATCAGAGAGCACTCTAGAGAATCTGAATCTGGAAATAGAAAAGGGCAAGCTGTACGCGGTGATCGGCATGGTGGGTAGCGGCAAGAGCTCTTTCCTGTCCGCGATTCTCGGAGAGATCAGTCTGACGGAAGGTCAAGTGAAGGTCAACGGCGGCGTTAGCTACGCCAGTCAGGAGGCCTGGGTTTTCGGTGCTACCGTTCGACAGAACATACTCTTCGGACAGTCCTACGAGCGCCAACGGTACCAGAAGGTGATCAAGGCTTGTGCCTTGGTACGCGACTTCAAACAGTTTCTGCAGGGCGATCAGACCGTTGTTGGTGAACGAGGCACCTCGCTGTCCGGTGGTCAAAAAGCTAGGATCAATTTGGCTAGAGCTCTGTACAGACAGTCGGACATTTACTTACTGGATGATCCTTTGAGTGCAGTGAGTGATTATCAAACGAATTAATAATTTACTCTTTCAGGCGTAATGTATTGTATCATTCTTCACTACATTATAAGCTTCACTGTACGTGAAAAACAACACACTTTACTAGAATCAAATAATTTTATATTTTCTGTATAATTAGTGCGGGATCTTTCTTTTTTTTAATGAACAATGATTCTTTTATAAGGCATAATGTTCCTAGAATGTTATATGAATATTATAATGTTATATGAATATTATAAAAGATAAATAATATTTATACTACTTTCTAGGAATATTATGTGAGTTTAAGAATGATGCAGGATTTTAATTATGAATTCTGATGAAAGACTTTGTTTGAAATTCCAGGTTGACGCACATGTTAGCAAGCATCTATTTCAAGAATGCATTCAGAGATATCTTGCTGGAAAAACAAGAATCTTGGCGACGCATCAATTGCAATATATAAAGGGAGTGGACGCCATTATATTGCTCGAGCAGGGAAAAATGAAGTACTTTTCGCATTATCAGGATTTATTAGAGTATCGACCCGAATATGGAGTTCTCCTGGCAGCAGAAAATGAAGCGATTGACGATTCATCTTTAGAAAAAAGTATAAACATACGACGACAGTTTTCTTCTTCGAGTAATAGAGTAAGTGCTGCAAATATGTACAAAATTATGAAGAAGAGAGAGAAAAAGAGAGAGAGAGGGAGAGAGAGAGAGAGAGAGAGAGATTTGACAAAATATAATTTTTATTTTTTTAATATTGTTTTTATATTGTTTTTAAAGATTTGGAATTGATAAACTGATTCTTCATAGTAATAAATAATATCTGGATAACAAAAAGAAATGTACATTAATATTACTGAAGATAAAATTTCTTAAATAGAGTCGAACTCCGGAAGCCAGTAGCGGCGGCACTGATGACGAAGAGGAAGACGAAGATCCTGAAAAATTGAACGATGGTCTTGAGGGAACATCACGTGGCCTGGTTAAGGGTCCTATATTTATCAAGTTCTTCCAAACTGGTGCCAATTTGTACATTGCTTTTACCGTTCTGCTTCTGTTCATCGTTACGCAATTTATTGTCAGTCTCAACGACTATTTTGTGCCTTTCTTGTGAGTATTTGTATTATCGAAAAATTGTTTAATTGATTAAGGAATTGTTTACTGTATAAACAATTATATATAATATATATATTTTTTAGGTAGATTGAAGTATTTAAAAACAATTTACGAAAATATTTTTAAAAGATTTGCATGCAAATGTATTCAATAATACTTAATGTAAAACTTCTTAAGAATATTTTAATTTTTGAATACTTTACTTGAAAAATAATTTCTTTCTTCCAGAAATTATCAGGTTTTGGAATTAATTTTTATGTAGAACTAAAAGCTCAAAGATATAGAACTAAAAATATTCGCATATTTAATATATGAAACGAAGACATATAAATCATATTTTTTGCCACTTTATTTTGTTCAATAATATAATTTTTCTTCTTGATTAACTTCTTTAGAGCCAATTTTATGGAAACGCGAAACTACGAAGTCAAGCACTTTATCTTGAACCAAACGGAAGACATTTTCGTAAACACGACGAACATACATGAACTCAATGCTATCGAGGATGAAACAGTGATTAATTATGTCTACATCTACACTGGCATTGTGCTAACTATCTTCTTTCTCGGGATCACCAGATCGCTAGTCTTTTACAAGACGTGCATGACGTGCAGCCAGCGCCTACACGATATGATGTTTAGTGCATTAATCCGTACAGGAATGCGGTTTTTTGATACTAATCCAAGCGGTAGGATTCTCAATCGATTCTCCAAAGACATGGGCGCGATCGATGAATTATTACCTAAAGCGATCCTGGATGCTGGTCAGATGAACATGTTGATGTTCGGATCGCTGATAATGACCTGCGTGGTCAATCCTATCTTCGTAGTGCCTGTCGTTATTATCGGCGGGATATTTTATTGGATCCGTAAAGTTTATCTCAAGACCAGCAAGAACGTTAAGCGATTAGAGGGAATAAGTATGTCTGCCTTTCTTATTTTATTTTAATCCTCAACATTATCAAACTGTTAGTTATATACAGGATGTCACCGAATTTTTCGAACAAACTTTAACGATATGTTCTGTGAGTTAAAATAAGAAAAAAAGTTATATAAATATAAATTCTAAAATGCTTTATTAAAAAGTTATAGCAAAAATATAAAGTATGTAAAAAACAATTTTTACATTTTAAGTTTGTATTTCAAAGTGCCCATGCTAATATAAGCTTGACATCAATATAATTTTTGAACTTATTACCTTTTTTGTGAGAAAACCTTCAGATGCCTGTATGTATATACATGTTATTAAAATGAAAAATCCATTTTATTTTCGTATATTTTCTCTTGCTTATTTATTTTTAAATTTTATTTTCTCAGTTATATTTTTATTTCCTTCCATTGATGACTTTCTTAATTAAATGAAAAATTAAATAACAATATTTCTTCTTATTTGATTTGAGCCATTTGAGTCGTTTTTTTATTATTTTTATTAGCAAATGTATGGTGCTTTTATTTCACATAAAGATATTTCTTGAAGACATGATTCTTTTGTGTTTCAGCACGCTCGCCGGTATTCACTCATTTGAACGCCACGTTGAATGGTTTGACGACCATCAGAGCATATTGCGCTCAGGACATACTGAAACATGAATTCGACAAGTTGCAAGATATACACACATCTACCGTTTACATGTATATCGTGACTAGCACAGCATTTGGATTCTCTCTGGACGTGTTCTGTTTTTTTTTCACTTCACTCGTCACTTTTAGCTTCTTATTATTCGATCAATGTAAGCATCAGTTCTCTCAGGAACTTCTCCCAATTTTTTTCGAGTAATTTTAAATATAAATATAAACAATAATACAAAATATTTTTTAATGTATTTTTTATGAAAAGTATATTAATTTATTAAGAATCGTATAGTATATAAATAATTGCAACATAAAAGTTTCATTTAAAACAGAATTATTATTAGTTTTAAAAAATTTTCTAAATTAATACTAAAATTACTAAATAATTTAATTATTTAAAAATTAAAAAATATAAATCGTATAAAAAAAATAATGTATAAAAAATGTACTAATTTATTAAGAAAATTTAGAAAGAATTTTACTTGACACACAAACATTATTATTCTTTCTAAAAACTTAATAAATTAATATTTATATTATTAAATAATTTAGCATCTTACAAGATTTTAGAGGAAAATTTATTTATTATAAAAATTATTTCTTTTGTAAAAACATTTATTTTGTAAAATAAGAATTTATTAAAAAAAAAGTTAATTAATGAAAAAATATTTAGATTATAAATTTAGATATATATTTTAATAATATAAAAAATGAATCAATGAAATTAAATGAGATGTTATATATATTGGATGTTATATATATCTTTCAGCATTTTCCGGTGGCGAAGTCGGTTTGGCCATCACACAGGTAATGGCAATGACCGGAATGATTCAATGGGGGATGCGACAGAGCGCAGAGGTAGCAAATCAGATGATGGCAGTAGAACGCGTACTCGAGTACATTCAACTTTCGGCAGAACCGAATCTAAGAGACCGGGGAGCGTATGTGAAGAAAAAGGATAAGTATCTAGCGTTGCCGTCCAGTGTCCCCAAAACCTGGCCCGATCAGGGTTGCATCAAGTTCAAGAATGTCTATATGCGCTACTCTGACGAAGACCCACCTGTCCTTAAGGGCCTGAATATAATAATTTATCCTGGAGAGAAGGTATGGAAATTATACGCAAAAAATTTTATAGAAATAAATAAGAAGAAAGAGAGTGGAAAACTTTATTTTAAAAGATAGAAGAATCTTAAATTTTACAGGACTCTCTGAAGATATTTGAAAAAGTTGCTGTGATTTTTTTAAGATAAATTTTATTAAACATTAAAAAATTATACAAGTATAAAAAAAGATTAATAGAAAATAAAGCACTTTAATAATAATAAATTAATAATAAATTTTATTTTAATTTATTTGGAGTAGTTTTATCACAGAATGATGTAAAGAAAAAAAATTATATATAAATAGAGTGTCTTAAGACTACACATATGAATACATAACTGAGTAACTAAAGTACAACGATCTAAGCTGGAAAATTACACACGTTAATATAAAGATGTTTGTGAAAAATAATTTAAATATTTTAAAAATAATAAAATTGTTATACACAGATTGGTATCGTGGGAAGAACAGGCGCCGGAAAATCGTCACTGATATCAGCATTGTTCCGATTGGCAAAAGTGGAAGGAATCATCGAAATTGACGGTATAGACACGGGTTCGATAGCCTTGGAGGACTTGCGCCGCAAAATATCCATCATCCCTCAGGATCCCGTTTTGTTCTCAGGTACTCTGAGGCGTAATTTAGATCCTTTCGACGAATTTCCCGACACGGATTTATGGGAGGCACTTGAAGAGGTTCGAATGATCCTAATTTAAAAATAGACCTGTGCTTAATCGGAAACGTAACGTTCAAAGGTTTCGACATTTTAACTCCAAAGACTATCTTGAAATCCTAAATTCCAAAGATTGGAAAATTCTGGGAGTGCCAAAATGACGAACTATCATCAAACTTTAAGTCACATGGTTCTATAATTATTAAATAATTATAAACTTTTTATACTATCTTATAATTCCGTTTGTAATGTATTTCAGGTTGAGCTAAAAGAAGCGGTTGTTAGTATCGGAAACGGCTTGGAAAGTCGCGTGTTTGACAGAGGAAGCAATTATAGCGTTGGTCAGAGACAGTTGGTATGCTTAGCGAGAGCTATCTTGAGAAACAATCGTATATTGATGCTGGACGAGGCGACTGCGAACGTAGACCCACATACCGACGCGTTGATTCAACGGACTATTAGGAAAAAATTCGCAACATGTACGATGCTCACAGTGGCACATCGACTGAACACTATAATGGACAGCGATAAGGTTTTGGTGATGGATAAGGGTCGTATGGCTGTAAGTACAGCTTTGTTTCTCCAATTTTTACGATAATTTGGAAGCTTGCTTGGATCCTCAAAGTATTAAAATCTTCAAATTTTAAGATTTGAGCATTTGAGAATAATATTTTGGAATTTAAAGAAACCTTCATTTAAAAAATCTTTATATTATTTTCTTTTTATTTTCTGTTAACAACTTGAAAATATTTTATTTCAGAAAATGAACAAATCTATTGATCCCAGTAAACGATTAAAAAATTTTTAATATAATTTGCTGTATAAATATTATAATTTTTTACAAAATTAGATTTTTTTTATACGAATTAGAATAGTTTTACGAGAAAAATATATTAAAAAAATACTCATCTCTTTTTTAAAATTCTTTATATGTATAAATTTCTAAAATAGTCTAACAATATTCTATAATTTTCAAAGAAAACTTATAAAATATAAAATAGTTTAAGAATATTAAAAAAAATCTTAATAATTTAATTATCAAATTATAATTCTATTGTTTTGCAGGAATACGATCATCCTCACATATTACTGAAAAACATTTATAATCAGTTTACTTCGTTAGTAAAGGAGACTGGCCCAGGTATGTACGATCAACTGGTCAAGGTGGCGAAGCAGGCCTATGTAGACAAGTATGGAGAAACGTGACGAAGTGTTGATGAATTCTGATATATTCTTTTGTTAGCTAAATTCTCCAAGATGAAAGCGAATTACTTAACGTGCCCAATATACTTATGATGTAGGCGATATATAGAGCATATAGAATGGCGCATGTATACAAATGTATATTTCTATAAGATCAAAGGGCATATTGTACATCTTTCTTTGCGATACTTTTGTTAAGTATCATAACGTTGTGATGTAAAGCGTGGCATGCGTCTACAAAATTATATTTTTATATCGTTTTTAATAAGATTACAGGGAAAGCATTCCCTTGCCGTAATATCTAGTGCAAGTTTCTGCCACGAGTTAAGTCTCGTAACATTGTTATATTTTTCTACCCTACTGCTACAGAAATTACAAATATACTTAATTCTTGTGATAAAGCGAACACGTACTTCATCAATTAAGAATGAACTGAGCCAGTGAGATGAACCGTAATTTAGCACAAACATGAAATTGTATATAAGATAATATTCACGCACACACAGTAACTTGCTGTGATCTCTACTAATATTCATCATATATGCTTTGAGCCGCAAAAGATCTTATAAGAATCATAGACGATCTTGGAGAATTAGAATTGCAATACAATCTTTATTGAGTAAATTTTATAAAAAATAAATTAAAATTATATATGAATCTGAGAGAGGTATAGTATAATATATATATATATAATTATAAGTATTATATATATAAACTTCTTCAGTTTATCTTAAGTATTTTATATGTATATTTTTAAATGATCTGATTTCAGAATTACATTGTTTTCAATTACAATTATTCTCAACTTTTTTTAATGAAGATCTCATAATGGCTCTAAGATTTGTATTATGATGGACAATATTCGAACAAATACTCCAATTCAGCTCAAATACTTAAATGATTATTTGAGTT
Source organism: Acromyrmex echinatior (assembly GCF_000204515.1). The sequence continues at coordinate 34,027 of NW_011627725.1, read as the reverse complement.
TTACTTATACTTGATTCTTGTATAATGCAGGTTTAGCGTAAATGCAGAAACGAATTCAATACTTTTGTCTACTGCATTTATCGATGCAACTATGTATATTTGTTAAGATGAAAGTATATAGAATATATATCGCTCACCATTTTGCTACATCAACATAACTTAAAAAATGTTATTTTGAAGTTGCTTACAGAAAAAAAACGAAAATATAAAAAAAGAAATTTATTAAAAAATATATACTCTTACTCTACAATAAAATTATCAAAATTGCATTTCAAAATTTCAATGATTTAAAACATTGAAACATTTTTTTTAGTTGTGTCCCTATATGTAGCAAATAAGAAATATATATCTCATAGTAGGTATTATGAATAGTACGTAAATATAGTACGTGATATATAGTGTACGTATAGTATATACTATCATATAATAAAATATATTATGTAAGTATTAGGTGTTGGAATTAATTCGTAGCGTTTTACAAGTGATGGGAAGTACTTTCATTAATGTATTTTTTAATGCTCATGTGAAATAAATAACATTCTTTCATTAAAAACGCTACGAATTAATTCCAACACCTAATAATATAGCACGTTTCTTGCTAATAATTAATTTTATTATTATTGGTATTTTTATCATTATATAATATAACAGTAAAATACATTATATATTAATTATCTAATAGAATAATGTTAGAATAGGTATACATATATACCTCAATATATTATATCTAACTATAGAAACTATAGAATTATATTTGAGATAAGCTTCATGAATATTTGTGAATATTTATGAATATATATTTTTGTAAACGATAACTTTTACATAGAATTTTCGATAGAATTAGTTTTGGAATTATCTTTACAAACTTCATGCTTAGAATCTTCGCTACCATTTTGTGGTCAATTATATACATTCTTGCTCTGTATTATAAAACATTTACGATACAATTGTACAGTAAACTGTAAAAATTATGTATAGTAACTTTAAGATGAAAAAGTATGCGCACACGTGATTGCACCGTATGAAATGTCATATGTAAACAATTAACCAAAGTACAACGAAATATATAAAAAGGAATAAATTATAAAACATAAATTATTTTTTAATCAAATCTTTAAATTCCTAAGTAACACTGCTGCTTTATCTTTTTTCTATGTATTAATTCTATTATATTGTCACATTTTTACGATAAATTTTCTGTAATTTAATTTAAGAAGATACTTTTATTAAATTTAACAGGAAATTTTAATTACATTTATTATTTTATAACATAAAATCAATAATATTATTATTTTTTAATTAATTTTGCATTTTAAACTTAAGATTTAATTATAAAATAATTATAAAGTTAATTATAAAATAATAACGTTGATTTTATGTTATAAAATAATAAATGTATTATAATTAAAATGTGCTGTTAAATGTAATAAAATTATTTTCTTAAAAATTAAATTACAGAAAATTTATCAAGTTTTTAAGAAATAACAAAATTTGTAATATGATCGAGAAACTATTTGGATGCAAATGCAAAGACATTATTTTAACATTCCACTGCGTGGAATGTTAACATTTACTTGCGTCATTGCAGCAGGAAGGTCTTAAGCTTAGTTCCACAATTCACGTCAATTCTTAATCGAGACTTTACTTAGAAAATTTTTGCCCATTGTCTTCCGCGCTGACTCCTTATAGTCATTTACGTCATTTTTTATTAATTATAAAGTAAATAACATTATTAATTTTATGTGACGAAGTAACAAATAAAATTAAGATTTACTTAAATTTAATAAAATTAAAAAATAAAGTGTAAAGATATAAATTCTTCAAATAAAAATAATTCATCCTATTAAATACAAATATTTCATAATAAAAATAAATTATCACATTAAATGAAAGCCAATTGAATGGAAATTATATAGAATAATATGTATTAATCAAGATTAAATACATACGTCCAGTTCTTTATTGAAGTTATCTTCAGTGTAAATTGCCAAATTAATTATTGCGCATATATTGGATACAGCGCAAACATCAATATGACATTATAAATATAAAGTCTAGAGGTATAATAAAAGTCAACGAACGTTTTTAGTATTTGGCAAACTACTTAATCATGAGTTAAAAGAAAACTGTAATGTTAAATGATTTGTATTGTATAATTTTAATATATTTTAATACAGAGCAATAAAAATTTACATTTATAATAAGATGACGGTAACATAGTTGAGTTAAATGAACAATATAAAAGTGTGCAATACGAATTGTTTTGAGTTTGTGAGAGGCTAAGAGACATGCGTCACATGGATTAATTGAGATGCATGAAGTGTAGTAAGTGAGAAAAGAAACAAAAGAAACAAGAAATGTATGTGATTGTATAACGCATGGAACAATTATCACTAATGTTTCTCGTTCATCATTATCAGTAATACATAAAGCCGATATGAAAAGCAGCAACACAGTTACTGATGGTCCCAGTAAAGGATTAACTATCGAAAAGTGTGTCTCGAGAAACGGCAGGCAAGAGAAGGAGAATAGAAAAGAGAGAGGGAAAAGAGAAAAAGAGGGAAATAAGAATAATCGTTTTCATTTTTTCCCGTTAGTTTGAAGTGTCGTTAGATTTTGTGAAACGGTGCAACAACATGGATAAGAACACGAGCGACATGAAACCAAATCCCAAAGAAAACGCAAATGTCTTCAGTGTTCTATTCTTCTGGTTCGTCAAGACTCTCAGTAATTTAGCAAAAAAAAAAAAAAAAGAATAAAATATCTCTGCTTCTCGCAGAAAATTTTAATTTCTGCAAAAAAAAAAACAATTCGAAAAAGACCGAAAAACTTTCACTTTCTTGAAAAAAAGTTTTCTTTAAAGAAAAAAAATTTTCTTTTTGTAAGCGAAATTGTATTTTTCAAGAAAGATAATTTTCATTTTTTTAAGATAAAATTTTCTTCTCAAAATGCAGAATATTTTTGCTTCTATTACATTAATTACTCTTCTTATAACATTTACATCTTACATTTTACATTTTACTTTGAGAAAAAAAAGCATTCTGCAAATTTTATCTGTTAAAGATCGACGTACAATTTATATTTAGGTATAGATACTTATTAGCTCTTATCTTTTTCACTGTTAAATTTAGAATGTTAAATTAAACTTAGTTTGTTTTTTTATATTTAGTTATTTAAAATACTTGCTCCTACTGCGTAATTAATTTAGCTATGACAAAGTTAAACAATTTAACTTATTAAAACTAAATTATATTAAATTTAGTTTATTAAATCTAAGTGTGTACGATAATATAGACGCTGTTTGCTATAAAACTAAGCAATTTAACCATACAGAAATAGATTGATTTTAACATACGTGGAAAATAAAAATAAAAAAGTTCAACTCAAACATTTGCTTGATTAGTTTTGCTTCTTTAATATTTAATAGTGTGTGTGTGTGTGTGTGTGTGTGTGTGTGTGTGTGTGTATCAGCTATTATTTATCATAATATACTTGAATACATATTTAAAGCCTTTGATCTTGGATGTTGTACATTTCGGAGATACCGTAGTATTTCGGCGCTAAGCCAAATTGATAAAAAGAAGAAAAAGAAACATTTAAAACAGTCTTCGTACTGTAATATAATAATATATCGAAAGTATATAGATTGTTTGATGCGCACAGGTGGATGCGAGAATTATTTATGACAGGCTCCAAGCGTGATTTAGAGGAATCTGACATTTATCGACCAATCAAAGAAGATGAATCCCAAAAAATAACTGATCATCTTGAAAAGTGAGTATTACCTGCGATGGTGACAAATGAATATACATTAATAAACGCACATTATAATGCCTGTAAAAATTATAGTTTCCACTTTTGTATATGAAATAATAATTAAATGAATTTTAATAATTTTGTATAGAATGGCGCACAAAAATGTTGTATCGTTTAATTACCTTACTAAAATTATATAGTTGTGGTATATTGGATTTTTTTATCTGAGCAAAAAATTTATCTGTATTTCGCAGAGATTAAATGGTATGACATTTCATACAAATTTATATTGAGTGCTTTTTAGCAAGAAACACAGAATTATTCAGTTTAATATAGTAAATCATTGCATCCTTATTGTTTGCCAATATTAAACAAAGATAAAACACATTTGATAAGATACACTTCACTGTGTTATACTATTTCATTTTTATTTTCCTGGACTCATTATACATAATATAATTTTGATAATTATTCTATTGTGCGGCGTCATTATTTTACATTAAATATCTACTCTTTAAAGCAAGAATGCAGTTAAATACGGAAAAAGTAAAGTTAATTTATTTAACAATAAATCAGTTTTGTCGTTTTTATAGAATTCTAGCGTATTTTTCTAGGTATTGGAATTGCGAGCTGGATAAACTGAAGAATCTGGAATATACCTTAGGCAAAGACGGACAGAAAGTGTCACTAAAAAAGAATGTTCGTCCAAGATTGTACAAGGCGATCTTCAAAGTTTTTTGGTTGCCATATATGATAATCGGAATCTGCGTATTTATCCAAGTACATTGACACATTTATGAAGAGATATCATATTACTATTTGCGATACTTACAATTAATTCAAGTGTATTTATAATAAAAGAAAAACATTAAAGAATATTCTCGTGAAGAGAGAGAGAGAGAGAGACACAATTGAACGATTTGTTGCGTTAGATGACAATCTTCTATTTACAAATTAGTTAACAATGAGAAAGAAAATTGATCTAATAAATCTAAATAAATCTAAAATCTCTTTTTCTCTCTTTTCTTATTGTTAGATCCATTAGCTTTACAAGTTTATTTGTGGGATTAATGGCGTTTTCCATTGGGAAAACTAGTGCAACGCTGAGTGCAATTGAATGCAAATCAACATATTTTTAGTGTTAATAAATAATTTAACCCTTCAATTACATAGTCTTTGTCATCACAATAACTTCATACGTTAAAAGGATTTATTAATATATAAATCAATTTGCAATCACTAGTTTTTCTAGTAGAAAATGTTATAAATTTCAACTTTTCTATTTTTAGTGCAGTGTAATACGCGTAGCAATACCGATCATTCAAAGTTGGATCGTTAACTACTTCTCCAAAAATTCCAACTTGAAGTATAAAATAGAGAAAAATGAGGTGTTGCTCTACGTCGTTTTTATGGTCCTCTGCAGTTTCATCTCCGTTCTGATGATGCATCATACGATACTGCAATCGCTACACATCGGCATGAAGATCCGCGTCTGCTGCAGCTCTCTCCTCTACCGGAAGGTAATGTTGCGGATTAATTTGTGAGTCTATGCGTTAATCAAAGTTTTTCCTAGGAAGAGAAGAGAGCTGCTTTTTCTATATTCGGAAAGACTGTACTGTATTTGATTTAATTAATTAATTAAGTAATAATTGTGCAATACTTTTACTGAATTGGATTAACACGTAAAATTTGTCAATATTGAAAACTTTGAGTTATCTGACGAGGAAACTGATTACTGATGTCAAAAAATTAATTTAAATCAGTTTTTTTTTTTTTAAAGAAGTGGCTGGTCGTATTGAGCTCATTATCTCGCATATTTATTGTCTTTCGTTGTCAGTAATTTGCGTACACTTGTTATCTACTATTCTCGAGTTTCTTGTGAAAAAATGTGAAATTTAACACGTTTAAAATTACAGATCACTATGAATGCATTTTCTTCTAGGTATTTCTATAATCATTCAGAGCATTTAGAGCTAAATTTGTAACATACATTTTACACATTTAATTATTATATATGAACGATCTATCAATGAAAAAATCAAATTGATTACGTGCAACAACAACGCTGTTTTTCTCTGAATGTGTAATAATACAAGTTAAAATATACATCAGTTATTTATTAGTATAATAGTTTCCTATTTTTGATCTTTGAAGGCATGATTTGATCTAAAATTTTTTTAATTTTAATTTTTATATTGCCTTTGAAAGATATTTTTTATAGTAAAAAATTTTTTTATAATACACGCATATATATTTTATCATAGATAAAAAAATATGACAAATGAATACGTGGTAATTTATCGTACAAGTCAGATATCTTCTTCATTATGCATGTCCTTCGACTCCAACCGATAGTACGTTTGCTGGTACCCCGCGAATATGTATCGCAAAATGACACATGTCTTCCTGTACTTATCTCTGTCGAAATATATTAAACTATTACCACGTAAATAGAGAATAAAACCTAGTCAAATGGAAAATAACAGTTTTCACTTGTTGCAATAACATGTAGAATGTTTCATGTAACTTAAAATATTTCTTTCTTATTAAATTCTGTCTTAAAATTTGTTCTAAATTTATAATATTAAATAAATTTTTGTTTTAATATTAGGTATTGGAATTAATTCGTAGCGTTTTACAAGTGATGGGAAGTACTTTCATTAATGTATTTTTTAATGCTCATGTGAAATAAATAACATTCTTTCATTAAAAAACGCTACGAATTAATTCCAACACCTAATACATTTTTTTAAAATTGCCTCCTTGTATTATTTTATGATTTTATATAAAATAAGTTAAAGCTTTTTAAAATGGAATTCTTTCAGGAAGAATTTATTTAAAAAAAAGAGAATACAGTTTTGTTTTAATATACCACAAATATAGTTTTTTTTTAATTATATAAAAGTAAGTCTTGTAATTATTTATTAAAACTGTTGCAGTTATTACGATTGAATAGAGCATCTATGAATCAAACCGGTACCGGACAGATCATGAATCTTCTCAGCAATGATGTCAATCGCTTCGATCAATTAACGTCATTCTTAAATTACGTATGGATTATGCCTTTTCAGGTTGGAAATAATTAAACATCTTAATTATTTTTTCAATTAAAATCGCTTAAGTTGATGACAGATCATTAACTCTGTTTGAACAGTTGCAAAGCATCAAATATACGTCTATTTATAAATTTTATCAGTAGAATGATTGCTTTCATATAATCTGTTATATCAGATGTAGTATTGTAGTATTGTAGTATTATTTCAAAATGCTACAAAACATATAACAGAATTTGTTTATGTACATGCTATTTAAGAAAATCCTAAATGGAAGATTTCGACGTAGTCGCTGTTTTTATGTATACGCATACGATTTATGACACATCTAGTTTACAAAACATCGATCATTACGTATTACACATCAATGTGCACACATATTATTACATATAAATTTTTCTACAATATTTTCTATTATACTAAACTCTTAGGCTCGTTTTTAAAAGCACAGTATTATTCTTTCATGTAATTTCTAGTCCTCTATTAAAGTTTAATTGTTTTATATGTAAAAGTATGAAATTTTTATATTATGAATCAAGAGAAATCGATAACAAAATCGCAGCAATTTTCTAATTTTTTTTAGTTTTTCATATTAAATCTCACAACCCGGAATTATTATCTTATATACCTATACTTTAATTCTTCTGGAGAAGAATCTTTAAATCTATAAAATACATATGAAAAAATTAGTATAAAAATTATTGCGTTCAATCAAGAAAAGACGACTGTAGGATTTTTAACAAAAAATTGACGATAAAAACCGAATTTGCACATAATTTGGCTCAACAGATTGATAATATAAATCCAGCAGAATCTGTTTAAACTCAAATTCTGCTCGATTTCTGTCGTCAAATTATGTCATGGTCTGACAATAAAGTTTTCAAACTGCAGAAATAAAAAACATAGACATCTTAAATAATAAAAGGTTATATTTTATCTTTCAAAATAATTTTCAATAACATTTTACAGACATTTTTTTAAAAAGATATCTAAAACATATCTTTAAGATGTGTATTATGTCTCAATTTTAAACTTTGGGTTATTAACCAGATCTGACTTTTTTACACTCATGCTGTTCTCAAAATTCGAAAACATGGATGATGAAAGATAAATATTTTCAAGACATTAAGGACATTCAGAAATATAACAAGTGATCTGAATAATACAGATTTCTACTTCAAGTACAGATTTTAAACAAAATTTTAAGACTTAAAACTATCAAAACTATACTTGTATGAAATATATACTAATGAAACTTTAGAAGATTAATATAACATTTTGTTATCTGAAACATCTATGTTTTTTTATTGCCACAATAAAGATATAGGATCTTTTACTCTTTCCTTATTTGGATGTTGCTTTTCAAAAACTGTTTGTTGGGTTTTTTAACAGATCATAATCATGGGAACAATAATGTGGCAAAAGATCGGTATTTCGGTTCTTGTCGGTATTGGATCACTGTTGATTATTGCTCTCCTAGTACAAGGAACCTTCAGTTTGCTAAGCCGTAGAATCAGAGCCATGATTGCGCCACTGACTGACCGAAGAGTACAGTTGATGAGCGAACTTGTAGCTGGGATACAGGTATATATTAACTGGATATGTAATTAGTTAATTTATTTTTAAACAAAAGCACATAGGATTCGTAAATTTAAATAATACATAGGAAATAGGACTAATGAGAGTCAGATATTCACCCAGATAGCACAGGAAGTCCGAAAAGAATTCTTTTGTAATTCCTGACTTACGAAATGAATTCCTATTCTGTCCTATTTCTGTTCTGAAAGTATTTCTGAGAATCTCAAAAAATCACTTTTATGTCACTTAGTTTATCAACCGGAGATTTCAGAATGAAGATTGATTGCACGTTATGTGTGGTGAAAAACATAAAAATATTTGCATAAGCTTTTACTTTTTTTATTTAAGATGATTTGAAATGTTTATTTTAACGTTTTAAATAAACATTAGTTATAAATTGTAATAAGTGTTAGTTAATGTGTTTGTTAATGTGCAACCGTTATAGAGAAATAATTTTAATAACTATTATCAAATTTGGAGAATAATGATAATGGACTAGACGTTCATTTTTATTTTTAGTTCATTTTTCGAATTATAATTTTGTAAGAGCAATAATGTTTAAGATCCTAATAACTTAATCGATAACTATTTAATCGGTTGCAAATTGATTTGTTTGCTACAAGCGTTGTTCAAAAATAAAATGTCTGACTCGGATAATTATAATTGTTTTCTTAGACTGTTAGAGTTACAGTATAATTGTTAGACAATTATGATTATCTGTGCTGAAAGTATACTTTTAGATCTTTGATAAATCTAATTACGGCAATTATTAAATTTAATGTGTTGATTGCTTTTAATACATTTTTCTGAATCTAACTGGCTTATTACAATATTGAACTATCAAGGATAGGAACTATCTAAAAGAATACTTTATAGTTGCAGATGATAATTTTTCAATAACTGTAAAAATGCTTTTTTTATTGAATGCAACCACTATTTCAAGACCGAATAACTATTTACAAGAATAATAATTGTTTAATTAATCGAACTGATCGATAATTAGTTAAGATGTTTTATTACAATATTATGGTAAATTGCATTGTGTTAAAAGGTTTGTGTTTCTCAACATCTAAATGATGACACGCAGAAAAAATAAAATCTTTATTTAAAAAAATTTTATAAATTTCCAACTGTTTTACATTATGTGTTTATATGGATAAAATACATAAAAACACTATTCATGTTGAGAAACGAAAACCTCGCCTATCAGTGTAAATAAATTTTTGGTATTCTAATATTATCAATAAATTTTATTATTTTAATAAAATTTTATTATTTTAATTATTCAAAATTACATAAACAATAAAAGAAGATTTATACTGTCAGATTTATTTTTGTAGATTAATTAATTTATTTTTGCATTAAAAAATATTAAATTTCTTATATCTACGTAATGTATCTTACAAATTTGCTTTATTACATAAGAAACGGAATTTTTAACAATTAAAAATTTCTTTCAGTGTAAAAAACCTGCAAAAAATATCAAAATTGAGAAATAAATAAAAAGATCGAAACTTTTTCTATCATGTTATTAATAATCGTTTAGCTGTAATAACTGTTTAAACAACTGTTTAAATTTATTTTAAAACAGAAATAATGAATCATTTAGTAAAAATAACTATTCAGTTCATTACTAGAAACTGAATTAACTGTTCCCGCACTTGATAACATAAACTCTTTTTTCTGTACATTTTATTTTTAAACGATCTGCATGAGAAACTAATTTAAATGTCAATTAAATTTCACAGTAAAATTTTTGTGAAACAAATTTACGAGATTATAACTTTTATTTCAGGTAGTAAAGATGTACGCCTGGGAGAAACCGTTCAGCAAGATTGTTTCAGTGACCAGAGAGCTAGAAATTAAAAAGATCAAATTCTCGTCGTATGTGCGTGCAGCATATTTGGCCATCATAGTCTTCACCGAACGATTAACTCTTTATTTTGCCCTGATAACGTTTGTCCTAATGGGAAATGATCTGACTGCCGACGTGACTTACGAAATGTCGACGTATTTCAACATGCTTCAACTCACCACCGCGTTGTACTTTCCGCAAGCGCTGATAATGTTGGGCGAATCGATGGTGTCTCTGAATCGATTGGAGGTATATGATTATTTTCAAATTTGCGATAAACTCTTAAACCCACGATCTTACCGATCTATGTCTATTGTCACATACTTGCCAACTAAAGTCAGCTTAATTTTTACAGGACTTTCTGCTGATGGACGAAGTGAACATGGATCGCTCGCAGAAAACATCGCAGTTACAGTTTAAATCTCAGAAATCAAACGAAGCGACTAATGCAGAGAATGAAATAGATAGATACATATCGAGAAATGGGAGTATTGGTCTTTCCGAACTTCAAGGATCACCTGACCTTCCGGTGTACGTGAAGCTTCAACGTGTTTCCGCCAATTGGATCAATGGCCAGTTGCCGCCGACTTTATGCAACATCAGCTTAACCATTAAGCCAGGTCAGTTATGCGCTATGGTTGGCGCCGTAGGTTCCGGAAAATCGTCAGTGTTACATCTGCTGTTGAAGGAACTGAATCCCGGAGCGGGTTCAGTGATCCTCACCCAGGACTCTTCGAAGAATAATTTTGAGGGCAATTTGTCCAATGGTTATTTCACGAACAATTCAAATCTGCGCATTTCCTATGCTAGTCAGGAACCCTGGCTTTTTGGGGGTACAGTGAGGGACAACATACTGTTTGGCCAGCCCTATGACAAGGCTAGATACATGCAGGTAATTGTCGTGATCCAAAGTAATTGTTGCGGATATCTTACAGTGTATATGTATTCCTGCTATTGTACAGTATTAATATAATATTTGGATGTAACTTGTAACAATTCTCTATGTGTGTGTGTGTGTGTGTGTGTGTGTGTGTGTGTGTGTGTCTTCAGTCTTCCAAACCTATCTTTCGAATTAAACATTATAATTATATTTTTAATTGTAACCGGGACAAAAGAAAATATCTCTTAGCAAGTGTATACATTTTTTGCTGAATCTTTAATCTTTTTATGATTACATTTAGATAAAAGAAAAGTATCTAATATTTTCCAATTTCAAACTTACTAGCTTTTCATTAGCTAACGTTTTTCATGTTTTAATCGATTGGAAAATGTTTTAGGTAGCAAATGTGTGCGCTTTGACGAAGGATTTCCAACAGTTTCCACAGGGAGACATGACATTGGTCGGCGATAGAGGTGTATCTTTGTCAGGAGGCCAAAGAGCACGAATCAATCTCGCGAGGGCGGTTTACAGGCAGGCGGATCTCTATTTGTTCGACGATCCCTTGAGCGCGGTGGATACTCGCGTTGCTAGGCATCTCTACAGGAACTGCATCACTGAGTATCTTCACGATAAGACGAGGATACTCGTCACTCATCAGTTGCAATTTCTCAAACGGGCAGATCACATCGTCGTGTTGGATCGAGTGAGTCACATAGAATATTCTTTAATCATCTTTAATTTGAAAATTTTTAAGTAAAGAGAAAGGGAGCTATGAATCAAAACGACGTGTTCATGTAAAATTAAAAATTATTAACATAATTAAACTTAAGATTGACATCCTCAACCTTTCGACCTCAACAATGGGATATCCTCAGTGTAATCGCAAAAACTTACTTTAACTTGTTTAACAAATGGTTCAAATACAGTGCTGATAAAATGCTGTCGCTTGAAGATAAGCGACAAAATTTTATCAATAGTGTATTTAAACTACTTGTTAAACAATATTATTACGCCGTTGATAAAACGCTATTTAAGCGTGGGAATCTTCAAATAATAACGTTTTATCAGCAGTGTATTTGAACTATATTTGTAAAGAAGTTAATGTGATTTCTTGTAATTATACTGAAGATGTTCCAATTTTGGAATCGTTTGTCAATTCTATAAACTTTAATTAATATAATTTTAAATTTTACGAAAACCTCATTTTAGCTCAGAGTATCTTTTTTTATTTTATTTAAATTTTAATTATAATAGTAATATTATAATTAAAATTTATTATATTTTATAATAGTATAATTTTAATTTTAATTTATTGAGACTTATTAATTCACAATTTTGAAAATTTTTAAAATAATTTTTTGTAATTTACTAAAATTTCTATATTTTATAACAAATTTGAGAATTTATGATAATTTCATAACTTTTTAAAAGACAATCCAAACAGTATATTCAAAATGAGAACAAAAGAGGTTTTAAAGGCATTTAAAAAATATCCAATTTAAGATGATGTGATAAAAAATACCTTAATAATGTCTTTAAGATATTTATCTTAATTTTTAACATGATGTTATCTAGGAAAAGTAAAAATATATTTTGAGCATAGATAATGATAATTGTTTCACAATTATAATAATTCTTTAACTGAATAATTATAAAGTTGAATATTAATGTTACAGTTCTTTTAATGAAAAATTATAAGAACTTTTTTAATTTATAAAATTTTTAATTCAATAGTTCAAAAAATTACAAGTTAATTATATTGATAAAAGATCTTTGGGAGTTAAATATCCTTCAGATTAAATATTTTGATTTTTTTACTTAAGGGTTTCGTGAAGATGCAAGGAAACTATAATGAAATAGTAAAATCAAATAAAAACTTCATTGGGATGATGGACAATTTCAATTACGAAGCGCAGAAAAAAGAAGATGAAATGAGAAGAGCTTCGGAAATGTCTAGGAGAATCACAATAACGAGACGGGTCTCGAAACTATCGATTGCAAGTTCCACTATTGTAAGCTAATGGCTCATTTATAATAAAAAAATCGTAGAAGAATAATTATTCACATGTTATTTTTATCTAATAAAAATATAGACTCGCAATACAACAAAAAATAAATGAAAAAGATCTGATTGACATATGTTCGTATTTTTTTTAAGATGTTTAATTAATAATTAATAAAACTAAGTAAAAAAGGATATCAAATATGAAATAAGTAATATTCCGAGAGAAGTTAAGTGGCTCTTAAATAACTTATTTTTTTAAATATTATTTTCTTAACTTCTTAGCGAGACTAATCTTATTAAATTGCGTCTATTACGAAAGACATTTAAATAAATAAATTATTTTTGTGCTATCGTGTAGTGCTCGGAGATTGATGATTCGGATTATGTGGAGATCAGCCCGGAAGCCGAGATGACGGCACAGGGTCGAATATCGGGCAAAGTATACAAGGAATATCTGCATCATGGCGGCAATTATTTCATGCTATTCATACTGCTGGTGCTCTTCATCATCAGTCAGATCGCCACCACTGGAAATGATTATTGGCTCTCATACTGGACCACCTTGGAGGATGTCAGACGTATTGGAAATACTAGCGACACACAATTCACGAACATGTACAACAATAGTTTCCTTGGATCGATCTTCACGCTGAACTCGGATGGTCTCCTCGGCACTTTGGATGCCATATACGTATACACATTCTGCATCGTTGCTTGCACCGTTACCACGCTATTGCGCAGCTTTCTTTTCATGAAGATCTGCATGAACTCGAGTTGCAATCTCCACAATACCATGTTTTCCAATCTGCTGCAAGCACGCATGTCTTTCTTCCATACTAATTCTTCTGGTGAGCAAAAATTGTGAGATCTAATAGGTAACAATAATTGTTGTGAATACTACTCTCTGAGAAAATTTGGAAAAATTCTTTGATAATAATTTTTTTTTAAAACTCTTATATAATTTGTCTGATTTTTTTTAGAATTTCTGTATAATTTTAGAAAATCTTTTAAATTTTTTTATATGAATTGAAACACTTTTCAGAAGTGCTGAGAATACAGTCTACATTTTTTGAAGAATTCTTTACATACGTCAATTCTAACAAGAAAAAATTGTTTTCTCTTATAAATTTAAGATATAAAAAAATTGTTAAAAATTATTATGAAAATTCTTTTAAGAGTTTACAAAATTTTAAATCCAGAAAACGAGTTTATTTTTATTGAGTTCAATATTATTAAATTGTAAAAATTTATTATCCATGAAGAAATAAAGCGTGACGATTGACATTTATGGTCGCTCTCATGGTTATTCATAATATTAGAAATATGAATCATTGAAATTATATCGATTTCGATTTCTGGACTTTAATTTTTTAATTTTTTCTTAGAACTTACTGAAAGTTAGCGATTTTTATGTTCCAGGGAGAATTTTAAACAGATTTTCGAAGGATATAGGCATCATGGATGAGCTCCTACCTAAAGTGATGTTGGAGGCTCTCCAGGGATGTTGCGTAGTGTGTGGTATAATGATCATGGAAGCGATACTCATTCAATGGATGCTAATATTTATAACAATAGTGATAGTCTTATTCTTTTTCATGACGAAATTCTGTTTGAAGACCATTCAGAGTGTCAAACGTCTCGAAGGCGTAAGTAAGTATTAGAGCGAGTAACTCTTCAGTAGAAAAAAAGAATATATATATATATATATATGTTAAATCTTTGACGTCTAGATTTCTGCTTCATTTAAATGTTACCATTAAATTCAGACTCTTAAATTCTTACTTCTTTCGAAATCTAAATTCTGTGAATTCTAGAAGTTTTCAAATTTGCATTTGCGTTTCCAGCGAAGAGTCCGATGTTCTCGCATGTGAACGCCACATTGAATGGATTACCGACGATTAGAAGCAGCGGCGTCGGAATCGAGAAGATGATGCAAAAACAGTTCGATATGTTGCAAGACCGTCACAGTGGCACGTGGTACCTCTTCTTAACATGCTCAACGGCCTTTGGTGTTTTTACAGATTTAATCATATGCCTGTTCCTAGCTTGTCTTTGCTTTTCTCTAATACTGGTAAATGAAAATGGTAAGTTATATTAAATTAACAGATTAATTATGAAAATGTAGAAAAATTCTAAAGAAAAACTGGTTATTAGCCAGAAATTAGATAGGTTTTTTTTCGACTAAAATTAATTAGATAGAACTTGTTCAAAAATTGTCTAGAAAATACTGACTATTGTGTTTAATAGCCAATCACTGGCTATAAATTATGTATAAAATCTTTAATATATGTATACCGAATTTCTTCAATGCATATATTATATTTCTTTAATATATTGAGATTATTTTTAATTATTTTTCATAATTTACTAAATTTCGTAAACATGTAATAAATTACAACAAATTAATAGAATCAAACAATCTTTTAATATTTAAGCTTCAGTATGTTTGTCCTTATTTCTAGTATGATTAATATTTTGAAAAATATATTTGGATAATCTCGAGAGATCTTCGAACTATTTCAAGTTTTCTTTATTCTACAGGTACTATACTTGACAGCCAAGCAGGTCTGGCAATATCGCAATCGTTGATTCTGATCGGTTGCTTGCAATATAGCATAAAACAAACCACTGAGACAATGTCGCTGATGACTTCCGTGGAAAGGATTTTCCAATATACAAATCTTCCCAAGGAAGAACCTATTACCTCGGAAAATCCACCGCCATCTACATGGCCATCCGAAGGACAATTGATCTTGAAAGATGTCAACATGAAATATCATATGGATGACCCACCAGTTTTGAAGGTATAAAATAAACCAACTGTTCATTCTTACAAACATTATTTGTGTTCTATCACGTAATCGGGCTTTACAGAATCTAAACGTATCCATCGAGCCTGGCTGGAAAGTTGGGGTGGTTGGACGAACTGGCGCCGGCAAGTCTTCTTTGATCTCGGCGCTTTTCCGCTTATTCAATGAAGGTCTTGAAGGCGAGATCAAGATCGATGGTCGGGACACGAGCACGGTGGGCCTCAGTGAACTGCGCTGCAAAATCTCCATTATACCACAGGAACCTGTGCTCTTTTCCGAGAGCCTAAGTTACAATCTGGATCCGTTTAATCGGTACGATGACATGAAGCTGTGGGAGGTATTGCGACAAGTCGAGTTGAATGATGTCGCACTGGACCACGATATCTTCTCTGGTGGTCATAACTTCAGCGTCGGCCAGAGGCAACTTATATGCTTGGCTAGGGCTATCCTGAGGAACAATCGCTTGCTCGTTCTTGATGAAGCTACAGCCAACATTGATTCGCAGTGAGTCTCGGCGTTTTTTTTAGTAGTAAGATTGTTTGAATAAGATTGTTTGGGTTTGTGAAGCAATTTTGATTAATTGATCATTAATGAACTGTAATAAATTATTGTATCAATAATTCAAATATTCAATTGTTAATTATTCATTGTATTATTAATTTTGTGAATAATTAAGTATTTCCATAATACATTAGGGTACAATAAAATTTTTTTTGCAATAAATCTGAGATTTCAGGAAAAACAAATTTAAGAACAATACACTTTTCAAATTAAATAAGATCAGATTTCTAGCAAACATTTGTGTTTGTAAGATGTACGATGTCATAAATGCACGATTTCTTATTTAACATAAAATTTAACATAATTTCGAATTTGCTCGATAATATCTTTATTTTTAGCACCGATGCCTTAATTCAGGATACCATAAGAAGCAATTTTAAAGAATGCACCGTCATTACAATAGCACATCGTTTGAATACGATTATAGACAGCGATCGGATTATCGTAATGGAGAACGGATCTATTGTGGTAAGTTTCCCGTTTTTATAAAAAATGTAAATATGTTAATGATTTTGATAGCGAAGAGATATAATTTTTTATATGTAACTGTCTTAAAATATTTATTCATAATAAT
This sequence comes from Acromyrmex echinatior, assembly GCF_000204515.1. The sequence goes on along the minus strand of NW_011627725.1, from coordinate 16,955 downwards.
TCCGATTAATTATAGTATAATATAAATAAATACATGTAAACAATTTGACGTTTTCAAAGTCACAATTCTTTTTTAGAATTTACAACATGGCTTTTTTTCTCTAAAACTTTTCTCACTTTGAAGAGTGAAATCTTATTTTTAAAAATTGAAAATTAAATCACTCTTTTTTTAAACTGGCTTATTTTTCTTTATATATTTTATATATAATATATATGTATACAAATTTAGTTATTTGTGTGTGTGTGTGTGTGTGTGTGTGTATGTGTGTGTGTAAATAAATATAGACAAATTTTTAAGAAAATTTTGTAATTAGAGAGAAGTTACTATTTAAATTAGAAAGATAATCAGAATTGTTACACCAACAGGAATTTGGTTGCCCGTACGAGCTGTTGCACGACAAACCGAACGGCTACTTTTCACAAATGGTACAGAAGACGGGCAATCAGATGGCGGAAAGTCTTTTGGAACAGGCGAAGAAGGCTTGCGAGAAGAATAATGATCATCATGAATTAAACTTATTGGCACAAACTTTCATAAATGATAGCGATACCACAATCACAGAGCAGTCTGCTTTATAGTTTTTTCTACCAAGAAAATCTTACATAAAAAGTATAGAATCTAGCAGAAAAATCTGTCGCTTTTATAAGAACTGTATTCAATCGATGGTGATAGGGATCACATTCTCACTGCTGGGGGGATTCAACAGTTTATATATAACTTTCATTTTAAAGTAACTATACATATATGGAGCAATGAGAAATATATATACAGTTACAGAAACCTGATAATTACTAAAATTTTCGTCTATATATGTATATAGTTAAACATGATTGAGAGAATGGATGTGCTTGAGAACGTGATCCCTCATCAATGTCAGTGAAAGTATTATTATTATAAATTATTATTATAAAAGCGTCAAGTTTCTCTATTGATTGTTATTATATCTATAATATATGTATATATATCCAGTTAGCAAAATGTAGAATGTCGGTAGACTGGCAGATTTGATTACAGATTGATATCAACTGCGGTCACATTTTGTTCTCGACAGAATCTGTTTGTATAACCAGCAGATTGGCAGAACAGAAACCGAGCAGTATCTGCATGCATGGAGCAATTTGATAATAGACTGGCAGTAGAAATTGAGTAGGAAATGTAAATCCTGCTCGGTCTATGCAGTCTACTATCCAGATAGTCAAATCTGTCGAAATCTTATAAAATCTTATTACAAACTTTGAAGACATAAAAGCGCTAAATTTGATGTAGATTTTGTTGTACTCAAAGCTGTCAGCAAATTGAGATGGCAAAATAATTAAGGAATAAAATCTACCAATATATTGTATAACATGAGACCAAGTTGTGTCATATTCGACTAAAGCCAAGCGGAGCTTACAAGTAATCAGTAATTAGAAAATTTAACAGCTTTTGATGATAAAAACCGAGCAAATCTTGCTAATCTGACTTAACGATAAATTGTCAACAAAAGCCGAAGATAATTTGCTGACATAAAACCTAATAGCAAATTGTCTGCAAAAATTAAACAAGATCTGTCATTTTCATACCCAATCCCGCCACGAGATAGACTCGCTTCTTGTATGAGGATAGTATCCAGAAATTCTATAAGAAAACATATGCAAGTCCACTGGAGATCCTCAAACTCTTCCGACATATGTTTTCTGGGCCTCCGAATGTTTTTTGACTATTTTATAACTTTGTCATATGTATTTTAGAATGTGATGCTAATCAATAATATTTCGGCAGTAAAACTGAATTGTATGTATTTGGCATCCTTTTGTTGGCATATCTAGCTACATCTAGATTGTATATATTTGACACCATTCTGTAAGCATATTCGACGATAGATCTGATCTGCGTTTGATGTATTAGGTGTTGGAATTAATTCGTAGCGTTTTTTAATGAAAGAATGTTATTTATTTCACATGAGCATTAAAAAATACATTAATGAAAGTACTTCCCATCACTTGTAAAACGCTACGAATTAATTCCAACACCTAATAGATTTGTTTTATGTTGCTATTACTAAATCTGCTCTTTGATATTGATTTAAATTTGACTTCTAAGAATATGTTTTTCAGATATGATTTACATTGCAAGCCTATTGTAGATACAGTAGACTCTGGTTTTGGTATTTAATTCCATTAGAATTTAGTGAATTAGGGAACAAAATGTTTATTGGGTATAAGGAAATACTATAGTATACATAATATATATACTGTAGTATTTTCCTAGTTTTACATATGCGATCTTTTCAAGGTCCACTTGATGTCACAAATGCTTTTAAGCATTTTTTGATTGATTAATTAATAAAATTCTTTCTTCCGATTGGTCAGTCAAAAGTTTTAAAGCATTTGTAGTAGAAATCATAGTTTTGAACGTGTATTGGAGATATAAGTACTTAATATATTCGTATTTCATCGGTGTAATTTTTAATACACAGGTACACTGATACTGAAATATACAAATATATGTGTATCGAAATACATGGTTTAAAAGGCATGTATATTCGTGTATTTCAGTATACGATTACACATGCATTGAAATATACTGGTACATGTGTAATACATTCATATTTTGTTTTGTGTGATTATTAATGTATAACAAAATATTCGCATATTTATGCTGTACTTAAATGCGGATATCTTGTTATACATTAATAATCACATGAAATAAAATATGAATACGTTTCACATGTACCCCATAGAAATACATGGCTATATGTTTCAAATTGTATATTTCGATACTCGTGTATGTCAGTACCGAATATCCGTGTATTTAAAATTACACGGACTGAAACACGAATATATTAATTACACATGTAATTAGATACGTGTATTTAGATATACGTGAAAAAGAAATCACTAATTTGTAGCGCTAAACGGACACCCTCGATAGGGGTAGTATTTCTTGAGTTACTTTAGTTTTTCGTATGCGTTTCTTTTCAATAATAGGAGCCCAAGGATCGAACCTGAATTTTTCGTTTCCTGAATTTTCTGAGCAAGCGTCCTCGCATTAAACGTCGATTGATTATCTTTGATCAGTTATCATTGAAAAATTATTGCAGTCAGAACATTTTTGTATTAGGATTTTTTTTACTTTACTTTATCTTTAGAATATGCTATGAAAGTATTGTATGGTGATTATGAGACTTTATATAGTACAAATACAACATAAATATTATCATAAATTACACAACTTGCTTCTTTATTTTTTATATATTTTAGGATTCATCACTAAATATGCGTCACAGATTACATTTCAAACATTATAAGTATAAAAAATATAGTTGCAAATTTGCAAAATTTAGATCCCTCAGATTTTTCCTTTTAAATATTTTCTAAAACAAAAAGAAAACTATGTGTAGACATATTAAGAGATTATATTATCATTAAGAAAGAGAGAAAGAGATTACTTACTTTCTTCATTTAGTTTATCAAAGATATTAGATAATCTGAACTTAAACAAATTATTAATACCTATTAAGGATAAATTGGGGAATAATCTTTCGAATATTATTAGTTCTGCATTAGTTTCATCGCACACGTTAAAGCTTCCTTAAATTTATCTTCAGATGCTCTACGAATTATTTCATTGATTGATGAGCTTAAGTACAAGACTATGAATATGGACAAAAATCTGCCGAATACCTAATTGACTTAAATATTTATTGAATGTTATCCATGTAAATATCACAAAGTAGATAAATGTCAAAGACATCTGTTATAGATATTCGCGTATTATCTAAATATTTATATCATCTAAGTGACCCTATAACTTTATCTGCTAAAAGGATAAAATGCTTATGATTCAAGTAGTAATTCAAGTAGTAGATACAGTTATTCGAACTACATAATATGAAATTTCTAAGTATATGTGCAATAGACATTTGTGTAAACTCATTGCAAATTCATTAGATATACATGTTTAGTAAGTATTATGATATACAAATGAAATTAATGTTTGCAATGAAATTTAATAAAATTATATCTTTTTAAATTAAATTATCGTCAAAGAATTAATCTGTCTTCCCAAAAAATTTTTAGTTGACTACAATATAAGATGTTAATAACTATTATACAATTAATTTATTTATCTCTTATGTGTCGTCAAGTTTGTGTTTTTAAATATTGTTTAAAGTAATAATGTTACTAATAAAAAAGTTATCTATCTAATTATAGCTGTTAAATGGCTAAGTTTAAGAACAAGTTTAAAAAAAATTTTACTATACAAATAGGAAAGAAGAGAAAAAAGAAATAAACTACGTGGAAAAATAGCGTGAAATGTAACACGTGCTTGAGAAAAAAAAACAACAAATGCATTACGCAGTTGTATTTATACAAACAACATACGGGACAGTTATCGCTAATGTTTCTCATATATTACCTGTAATGTTTAAGGTCAATATAAAAAGCAGCAGTACAGTTAGTCATGATTTCAGTAAAGAATTAACTATTGGAAAGCTTGTCTCCAGAAATTGCAGGCAAGAGAAGGAGAACAAACGGTAAAGAAAAAGAGAAAGGGGAAAGAAAATAAGAATGCTGATCGTTTTCGTTTTTTCTGTTAGCTAGAAGTATCAGTTTCTGTGAGATAGTGCGACAATATGGATAAAGACACGAGCGACATGAAGCCAAACCCCAAAGAGACCGCAAATGTCTTCAGTGTTCTATTCTTCTGGTTCGTCAAGATTCAATATATTCAATAAAAGAAAGGAAAAAAAGAAAGAAAGAACAAAATATGCAAGACATTGTTTCTTAAAAATCTAAATTTTTATCAAACAGAAGAGATTCCGAAAAATTAGAAATTTTTTTTTCTTAAAAAGTGAGATTTCTTTAAAAAAAATTTTTTTTATAAGCAAAATGATATTTCTCCAAAAATGATAAATGAAGAAGACTTTCACTTGTATTACGTTAGCTATTTTTAATCACAATGTACAATACATTTTACGGTTTACTTTAAGAAAATGAAAAAGCACATTTTCTTGCTATTCAAAAACAACGTGTAACTTACGTCGAGTCATCCTCTTATCTATTTTTTTTTTACATATCAGTTGTCATTTGCAGTAATTAAAAAATTAACTATGTCTTTGTATAACTGAGCCACATTAAGTTATTATTTATATTATTAATATGTACGTGCACGTATATTATCAAATATAAGAGGAAATTTATTAATTTTTTCTTAGACTACAAAAACAATCATGGTTTTTCTAATCATTCACTGTTAAAATAAATTTACAATGGAAAATACATCTATAAGGTGTTCGTAAAGTATCTACTTAGCCTTTGATTTTCTTGAATTATATATAATTATGTTGATGCTAAAAGAAGAAATAATTATTTCGTGATATTTTAACGTACTTACAATTCACGGCTAAAAATTTATGTAATTTATGCAAAATATATATTTAAATATATATCTGCAATCTTCGAGTTTGCGAGTATTATATATTTCTCATTATTAATAAAAAGAAAAGGAAAAAGATAGCTTCAGGACAGACTTTATATCGTAATATAAAGAAGTATATCAATGTAAAATCTATATAAATTACTTTTAATGCGTACAGGTGGATGCGAGAACTATTTATGATAAGCTTCAAGCGTAATTTGGAGGAATCCGACATTTATCGACCAATCAAGGCAGACGAATCTGAAAAATTGACCGATCATCTTGAGAAGTGAGTATTGTTCATGTTGATGTCAACAAACATACATAAGTAAATGCATATTATAGTGACGCTCGTAATAATTAAAGTTCTCACTTTCGCTATAATGGAATAATAAACGAATCTTAACAATTGTTTTAAAAACACAAGTGCAATTTATATTATGTGCATATATCGTATAATTTTGATACTTATTCTATTTTGCGTCATCATTATTTTGCATTATCTATTCTTTGAACCCTTTAAAATGAGAATGCAGCAAAATACGAAGAAAGAAAAATTAAAAAGTAAAATTAATAATTTAATACTCGCTTTTCTAAAATCCTAATGCATTTTTTTCGTCCAGATACTGGAATCTCGAGCTGGATAAACTAAAGAACTTGGAATATGTCGTGGGAAAAAATGGGCAGAAGGTGCCGCTGAAAAAGGAGTCTCGTCCAAAATTGTACAAGGCGGTCTACAAAACCTTTTGGTTGCCATATTTCATAATCGGAATCTGCTCATTTATCCAAGTATACTTTAAAAAGAGATACCTACCATGCGGTATTAATATTTACGAAATTTAGATTAAATGTGTTTATGTGAAAAGAAGTGTAAGATATTTCCACTAAGAGAAAGAAATAATAATAGAAAAATTTATTCTGTTAGACATTAATTCTTTGTTGGATTTAGAGATGCATCAGAGATTCGGAAAGAATTGCCAGAAATTAGATATTCAGCAATCTTTTTCTGATGCATCCCTATATATAATTAGATTAGATTAGTTAATACTTATGAAGAAGAAAAAAATTGATCTGAATTAATCTGAGATTTCTCTATCTCTCCCTTTCTCTCTCCTTTTTGCTTGCTCTTCTCAGATTTATTAAATTTATAAATTTATTTGGAGGGAGAGGGGAGAATTAAATTTCAACTTTTCCCTTTTAGTGTAGCGTAGTACGTGTAATGGTACCAATCTTGCAAAGTTGGATCATCAAGTACTTCATTAGTGATCCTAACGCAGAACATAAAATCTCAACGAACGAAGTGATAGTCTACATCATCTTCCTGGTCATTACCAATGCCATCGGCATTATGTTGTTACACCACACAATCATGCAATCGTTACATGTTGGTATGAGGATACGTGTCGCTTGCAGTTCTCTTCTCTATCGGAAGGTAATAATGTGAATTAACTAGTGAACAGAGTTGGAAACGTTACCCTAAAAAAATAACGCGTTACCGTTACAGTAGTTACTTTTTATTAAAAAAAATAACTTGTTACCTTTATCACTAGTTATTCGTTATAAAAAGTAACGTTACTTGAAAAAGTAACGAATAGTTACTTTTCGAGAAATTGTTGAATTTAATTCCCTCACATACGATATTGATAAAATTAATTTTATTCAATGAGGTTTTACACAACGACCGAATCTGGCAAAAACAATCAAACATCGTTAGGAGCTAAACTCACTAATTACCGAATTTAAATTAAATATGGCTCTTAAACATTAATTATTAAAAATGTATTTTAAGATTCACTTCCAGTACCGAAAAATAATATATAAAATAATATATGTAATGTGAATTACAGATTTTCAATACTGATAGTGATTATTAGAATGCAGTCTAAAATATAAAATATAAAATATTTTTTAAGAAATAAAAATGAGAAAGTGAACATTTTGTAATTGTATTTGCAACTAATAATCTTTATAGATAATACAATGTTAAATTGTAAATATATATTTGTATACTTACCAGCATTAAAAAAATTTTTTAATATTTCATTTATTGTTATAACAACGACACAACTTGGGTGGTTAGAAATATTCTAAACTTCTAGAGATATAAACTTCTAGAGATATAAAAGCAAAATATCTTTAAGCGTCAGCGGTCGAAATATAATCCAATCCAATCCATCCAATAAAAATTAAAGTAACGATAAAAGTAAAATCATTATCATTACTGCAAAAATATAATCTTACCGTTAGTAGCGTTACAGACAGAAAAAAGTAACGATCGTTACCAAAAACGTAGTAAACAAAGTAACAACGTTACAAGTAATGTATTACTTCCCAACTCTGTTTGTGAATCCACTTGTTCAATTAAACCCTTCCTAGAAAGAGAAAACAGTTTCTTTCTAGTTGGAAAAAGTTTACTTCGTATTAACTTATTAAGTAATAATTGTATACTCCTTTTAAAAGGAATTGTTGAATCAATATGCAATATTTATTTAAGATAACATTGGACTCACATCGATGTGTAATTACGGATTCAATTTTAAAATTATTTGATGAAGTGATCAATTTTAATGTTCGATTTTAATTGTAATTAATTAAGAAATTATTTGACAAGTTTTCTTTAGTGCAAAAAATTTATTTAGTGCTTAAAGAAATAGTGCATCGCATTGAGTTTGTTATCTTGCACGTTTATCATTATCAGTTGTTTGCATACGCTTATTACACGTTCGATAAAAAGTCACTTTTCTTTTTCTCTGAAGTACAATGTATATCCCGAAAATTTTTTCTTGGTGAACACAATGCCACAAAAATTTGTGTAATTAGAATTTTGGGTAAATTGAGATGAAATGGGCAAAATATGACATTTTTTACTGTTTATCTTTTATAGCAAAACAAAATCTTGTTTCTAATAAATAAAGTTTATCGGGTCTAAAAGTACAATTCAAGAGTTTTCAAATAAATTTTAGGATATGAACGAATCATTTATTCATTAAGTTATAATTGTTTCCGTAGACATAATTTCAAAACAACTCTTTATTTTATTGTAAAAAATTATATTTGTATAATTGTATTTGTATAGTCACTTGTATATATGAATATTATTTAACATCAAGACTCACTTTGATTAAAAATAATTTGCTTCTATTTTATAAATGTTTGTGTTAAAACACTTATCAGCTCATTTTACTTAATATTGTTTACTATAAAAAATGTTAAAATTACAAAAAAAATGTTATTTTTTGCTCATTTTATCCCCACATTGACACAAAATCTTGACAAACTATGCAAATTCTATCAACAACATTGTGTTCAGCGCAAAAGATCTTCGGAATATATATTATAATATATTTCAGAAAGTATTGCTGAACAAAGTTATTGTTCTAGAATTTCATGTAGAATAATGTGGAATTTAACACATTCTAAATATAAAATAACAAGTCATCATAAAAATAACTTGAATTTTTTTATTTCTATAATTGCTTAGAGCATTCGGAACAAAATTTGTAATGTATATATACATACATACATATATATATTAAATATTTAATTTTTATACTCAAGTATTATTAATGATCTACAAATTCATATTATACTTTTTATAATACATAATAGCACTGTTCTTTTTATTTGTTTTGTAAATTGCAGGGTAAAATGTGAACAAACCAATTATTCGCAAGTAATTTCTCATCTTTAAACTTCAAACTGTTCCAATCTAAAATTTTTGAAGTTTTAATTTCTATAGCAATTTCCAGACATTTGTTTTCGTAATATTATTATATTATTTATATTATAATATGCAATATTATTTGTAATTGTAATATTAATTTCAAAATGACAAATGTATCATTACTTTATCCTAATATCTCCCTCATTATAGGCATGACTTTCAATGACTATCAATAACACGTTTGCTAATATTCATCGCGGAATGACGTGTCTTTCGAGTGATCTTATCTCTTTTAAAATATAGCAGCTCGGTAAAAAAATTCTTGTACATAATTATATATAAACGGTTATACATGATTAATTTATATATAATTTACAAAAGGTAGTATAAAAGAAGGGCAAAGAGCCAATGAAATTAATATATAATTTATTTGTAACGGTTATAAATTGTGTGCAACTGTTTATGCATAATTATGTATAAACAATTTTTTATCGGGCTGCTATATTTTAAAAGAGATAAGATCACTCAAAAGACACGTCCGCGATGAATAATATTACACCAGCAAACGTGTTATTGATAGACAATGAAGGTCATATCTATATTGAGAAAGATGGTCAAATATTCATTTGTCATATTTTTGAAATTAATATTACAAATACAAACAATATTGCATATTACAACATAAATATTACAATAAATATTTAGATTTTGCTATAAAAATTGAAATTTAAAAGATTTTAAATTAGAACACATCTCCAAACTTTAAAGACAGGAAATTATTTGAGAATAATTGATCACACAATTATCTGCAATTTTACCTGCAATTATACATTTACAAAAAGAACAGTACCATTATGCCTGATAAAAAGTATAATAATATCAATTTGTAGATTATTAATAATTATAATTTTTAAATAAAAAATTAAATGTTAAAAAAATATGTATTACAAATTTTGCTCTGAAAGCTTTAAGTGACTACAGAAATGAAAAAGATTAAGTTAGTTTTATTGACTTGTTATTTTATATTTTGAACGCGTTAGATTCTGCAAGAAATTCTAGAACAATAACTTTGTTCAGCATTCAAATACTTTTTAAAATATTATAATATTCCAAAGATTTATATATGTGTACGTATATATAAATAATTAAAAACTTTATATTCTTAAACATTACAAAATTATACACATATTTATGCAAATACTATTATAATAATAACATACAAAAAAAGAATAAGCGTATATAGGAATATGCGTGTGACAATGTGTGCGCGCGCGCGTGTGTCTCATAATCAGAGATGTTATAAATGGTTGATTACTAGATGAATAATTTCTAATATATATTAAGCTGCTTTATTCATTTTTTTTACAATTTTCATAAAGAGTTTTGTATCTTTTTTGTAAAAATCAATCAAAGAAAAATTTATCTTGTGCTTGTATGTATTGATAAATGCATGGACGGAGCGAAAGAAAAGATCTATTACTCAATTTATAATTACTTTCAACACTGTTGTAGTTATTACGGTTGAACACAGCAGCCATGAACCAAACCGGTACCGGACAAATCATGAATCTTCTCAGCAATGATGTCATTCGCTTCGATCAATTAACAATGTTCCTGAATTACATATGGATCATGCCTTTTACGGTAATCCTTTATTTCGTGAAAGTATTGTATCACAGTAATTAAACAGCACTTTGATCATACTCTTGAAAAAAGTTACTTAAATTTATTAATCTTATTTGTAGACTCTTGATAAGTATAAATTTTAATACTTGTAGTATAATTCGTAGAAAACCAATTATAGATTATACATGCATGTAAGCTATTTGTATACATTTTACATTTTCGTGAGTTAGTTTAGACTGTAAAGACAAAAAACGTAGGACCTCTTCTTTTCATTTGTTTCGAACTTGCTCTTAAATAATTGTCTGTTCAAGCTGACCGGACTTTATTTTTATTTGCGATCATAGGAACAATAATGTGGCAAAAAGTCGGTATTTCGAGTTTTGTCGGCATCGGGACATTGTTAATCATCGTCCTCCCAAGGCAAGGGACTTTGAGCTTCTTGAATCTCAGAACCATGATTGCGCCACTGACCGACTGAAGAGTGCATCTGATGAGCGAACTCATAGCTGGGATACAGGTATCCTCAAGAAGTTGATTAATTATTTTATTCTTAAACGATATAGAGGATGAATAAAGATATAATATTAACATCCAAGTACCATTTATAAAAAAATTTTATGAAACTAATATATGAAATGATAATTCTCGGTTCAGGTGGTGAAGATGTACGCCTGGGAGAAACCATTCAGCCAGATTGTGTCAGTAATCAGAAAGTTGGAGATCAAGCAAATCAAATTCTCGTCGTATGTGCGCGCCGCATATTTGGCCATCATAGTATTCACTGAACGATTGACCGTCTATTTCACCCTGATAACGTTCGTCTTAATGGGAAATAATTTGACTGCCGATGTGACCTATGAAATGTCGACATACTTTAACATACTTCAACTAGTCGTCGCGTCGTATTTTCCGCAAGGGCTAATACTGCTGGGTGAATCAATAGTGTCATTCAATCGATTAGAGGTAAATTATCATGTTATTTTCTAATTTATGATGAACTTAAATCTACAATCATTCTTATATCTTTATTGTCATGTACTTATTGAAGTAAGCTTAATTTTTACAGGATTTTTTGCTGATGGACGAAGTGAACACGAGACGCTTCTCAGAGAACACGCCGCAGTTGCAGTTTAAATTTCAGAAATCAAAGGAAGAATCTAATGCAGAGAATCAAATAGACAGCTACATCTCAAGAAATGGGAGTATCGTTCTGTCCGAACATCAAAGATTATCTGACCTTCCGATATACGTAAAGCTTCAGCGGGTTTCCGCCAAATGGATCAGTGGCCAATTGCCGCCGACTTTATGCAATATCAACTTAACTATCAAGCCAGGTCAATTGTGA
>NW_011627724.1:0-13124 GCF_000204515.1 Acromyrmex echinatior | reverse complement strand
AAGATAAAGCTTAATATTTACAAAAGTAGCGCTGCATATTATTAGGTGTTGGAATTAATTCGTAACGTTTTTTTTAATGAAAGAATGTTATTTATTTCACATGAGCATTAAAAAATACATTAATGAAAGTACTTCCCATCACTTGTAAAACGCTACGAATTAAGTCCAACACCTAATAAAATTTTGCTTCCTTCCAAATTTTGCGCTGGAACGCACCTGCTTAGTGATGCCTCCGTTATGCCTCCGTTTTTGTATAGAAAAATAAAATTAAGAACCAAAAAAAATTTGCATATATATGTATTATTGCTTACAGATTGATGGCCTACAACCACATAAACTATAATATAGAGAAAACAGTTGCTATTTTTATAACAGAGAATTTGCGTTTTTAAAGCAGAAAATGGTGCATGTAGACAGTTGAGGTGTAAACCCGAATTTTTGTACGCAAATGAATTGTAGCAAATGTAACGTATGCAAACAATACTGAAGGCAATCAGTTCTTGTTGACACACGGAATTTTACCCCTTCAGCATAGCATGTTTATACCATGGCGAAAATAGGGAATTTTAAAAACATTGACAACCGTTCGATGACGATTTTTTAAGAGTTTATACGTTTTCAAACTTTACAAGAACGCTTACAGAACACTAATGAGTTTTAAATACTTTTCAGGACGCTTATAAAATACAGTATGTGTCGTTTCGTCAAAGTTCTGTAATGCTAAAGCAACGCATTTTAAAGGATGCTCAGTAAACGTTGATGCATCTTCGTGCAGATAGTTCACTGTCAAACTTTTCAAACATTCAGGTAACGTTTTTCTCAACATCGTGAGATAGACATTTATCTTTCGTTCGTCAAAGGCTGTTCCAATGTAGCGAATATTGAATCTCAGTAAACGTTTGTAAGGCTTTTACGCAAACGTCTTAAAAGCATTAAAAAACGTTTTTCTCAATTCCCTAACACAAGTGTTTCTCCTCCGTTTAGCAAACATTCTATCATATTCAATTTTCAAGCAGTGCACAACATCGTCACTACAAGGACACAATTAATAAATTAAATTTCTCGCATTTAGAAAACCACGATGATCGTTTCTGAATTCTCAACGAATTCCTGCAAACGCTCGGCTAAATGTTGAACAAAAATTTTTGAAACTTCTAATTTTCGTCAGGATATGTATTTATATCAAGAGGTTTCTATGTAGAACTACATCATAAAAATATTACGGCGAAGATTCAATAATTGAAATAAAAATAATTACTAATACTTTATAATATCAATTGCTTTAATATAATTAATGTTTCTCGACTTATAATAATACATACTAGTAATACATACAAGAATAATAGTCAGCACGTACAATATTAAAATTAGACCGTATTCTGAAGATGCCACGCGAATTAATATTATAATTGATTCTTTATTACGATTGGTCAATACATTTAGGTTAAGTTTCCTTTTCACGTTCACATGCCGTAAATATTATTTCATATTTGCCACTGCATATTAAACAAACATAATAATGCTTACTATACTGTAGTAAAGAACGTATAAGGAACGTATTTATTCGGCAATATGTTAGCGATAATATTATCAGAAGTTAAATTTTCTCGAACGTTTGACACAGCTACTTAATTTCCATTTTCGCTAGTATGAGAAAACTTTTGAATGCTCTTGTTCATAGTCGCAGGCGAAAAAGTAAACATTGATAGACGCAGTCTTATGTAGTTTATTGTTACCTCTATTCGATTCACATAACGCGTTGACAAATGTTTATAAAAAATAAATCTTGTCATGACACTGTTCCAATCAAAATAATAAAAAGTTAAATGACCTCCGAAAAAAATATTGTATATGTAATTATGTATAAATATATATATGTATATATATTATATGTAAATATATATAAAATGAATAAATATATATAAAATATATATCTATTCATTTTATTTGTAATTATATAAAATTATATGTATTTTTATAAATTTATATAATTATGTATTAAACATTATGTATTTCTTCCCGTGATTGGTTTCACGCTATCCTTTCCAAGTACCTTACTCATTTACTCATTTCGTATTAACATTACCATCGTATTGCCATTGTTAGTAGTTTAAGCTCTACAAAAAAAAATACGATATTTTTATTAACTTTGTAGACGATACGTATAAAAAGTGTGGCTTTCATTTGCTCATATTGAAACTTCATTGCAATTACGTAATTGTAATAACGCTTTCTAATAAAATACGTGTAGCATCAATTTCAAGAAATTCTGTTCGCGATTGTACTACTTTAAATTCAACTAGGACATAAAATTATTAAAAGTATTAAGCAGTGAGGATTTGCCGGACGATTTTGTCTTTAAAATGCATTAACAACTTTACACGACGGTGCTCCTATGTTTGACAGTGTTCACTTGTACCTCCGAGAAAAGTTGTAACTTCTGGAAGATTCCCGTCTATACATATAAAATCTTAAAAGTTACATCTTTATTCTTCACTTCTTTCAACAGTTCGTCATTATTATTAGGCATTATTTGACAATGTTATAAGTAATTATAATTGTTCTTTATCTTTCGTTGTCATTTGCAGTTTGTTCTTCGATTGTTCTACAGGTGATGACTTTAGAGACCCTAAAAAATTAATATTTTGTATGTATCATATGTGATGTGGTACATTACAGTGATCTATTATAATATGATAATAAATAAATAACAAAAATAGAATGACAAATGTGACTTTGCGAATGAATTAAAACGTTATATCATAAATAACCTTAGTTTGAATGTGTTTAGCAAATGCATTTTTTCGCTTGTAGCTCCTATCATACACCCAACATATTTTATTCCGGGAGTGATTTCATAATATCTTTTTCAAGTTCCTTACTCATTTACTCGATGGTACGTCTGACAATGTTCAATTGTACCTCCGAGAAAAGTTATATCTTCTGAAATACTTCTGTCTATGCATATAAAATTTTATATAAAATTTACACCTTTATTCTTCACTTCTTTCATCAGTTCGTCATTATTATTAATCATTATTTGCTGTTATTTTTGAGGTTATAATTGTTCTTTATCTCTTTCGTTGTCAATTACAGTTGGTCTTTTATTATGTATGTAATAATGTAGCCAGTGACCCTAAAAAATAAATAATTTTTCATGTATCGCATGTGATGTGGTATATTAGAATCAGTGTTGGAACGTATCTAGATAAATTATCTAGATACAGTTCCTAGATAAATTTTAGCTAAGTGCATTATTTCCTTGACGGATATAGCTTGTATCTAGTTATTTTTACGGTATGTTTTAAGTTTTAGATACAAGATACAACTTATATTTGATTTTATGTTATATTAGAAACTTAATTTTTCATTATTATATCTACCATAAATCATCTTTACTACACTGTACTATAAATCATATATAACAACAATACTTCAATGTTGAAAAGAAAATTGTTTAACAATAGTTAATAGTGGTAAAAAAATTTAAAAAAATTTTTTTTTTTACAACATTGAAGTACTCTTGAAACCGTACAACCTTTGTTTAAAAAATTTTTTTCCATCTTTTATACTTCCGACGATATTCGCCTCGAAATAGAAATTCCATTATATTTTTTCAAAGTGGTGTTTCACTTCGTAAACGTGATTTAGGGCACATGTAAAAAAATACGTCTCTTAGATTTTCGTGTTTAATAACATATTTCATGTAGAATAAAGTCGGTTCGAGACAGTTGTGAAACTTCCCTTGTGATTCGAAATGTCCTTTACCATTATGCAATTTTTGCATTACATTATGAAATATAAATTTCTAAATATCACTTAATGAGCACGAATTCGAGCGGATTACCATCAAGTATACGCCCATTGATCGCTTGTTGTGCGGGAAGTAGTGACTGATTGGTTGCCGCGCTGCTTATGGCGCTTAGTGCACGCCTAGTAATCCTCGCGCGATAATCGACTGCAACTGATAGGCGTAATCTTGACGGTAGTCTGCACGGATATGTGCTTATTATATATGTGGTGATTTTTAGAAATTAATATCTTTTGGATAGATTTTAGGTTCTTTATCATAGAAATCAAAAAATTTGTTCGCGTCGCAAGCTCCAACATGTCCCAATATGTTCCTACATAGCGCCTACTTATTCTATCAAGCGCGTTGGAGTGAGTAAAAGCATGATGGAAGCATATTGGAACATGCGACGCGAACAAATCTATAGATGATCGTGAGGTCTTATGTTAAGAGAAAAATTGACCAGTCACTGGCAAATGTAGGGAGAATACTTGACTACAATCGGTCAATTTATTATAATTTGAGACACTACAATCGTCTACGACTTCTATATATATGAGCCTTTTATTTGTAGCGATACTATTAATCATTTGTTACATTGACGAATGAGAAATAAAACTGTTTGTAGTTAATAAAACTGTTAAAAGTGGCTTAAAAATAGAAAATATAATTAAAAAGGAGCATACAAAATTTAATAAAGAGGAGCATTTATATATTGTGAAAAGAGAGGAAATCATCTTTTTTACTAGCGATTATTGTCATAATTCTATGTATTTCTCTCTGTGACACCTTGATATTTATTTTTGGAACTTTTTTTGACATATTAATATTTCTATGTACTGATGAAGTCCAAATCTTGGCCAAAACTTGAGAAACGTCTATGTTATTATATAATTTCAAATATATTGACTTTTGTTTAAAACATCTTGCATCGTGGCTGTACTATATATTCCTTTTTATTTATAGAATGAGAATTAATTTGCAATAGTAACTAATCGATCGTTTTCTTAACAAATATCACGTTTGTTTTCCCTTGATTTGTTCATATAACAAAATCATTTCTCTCAGTGAACCCGCTCATGAGAAGTGATCTCATAAGTCGGCATTGTCCTATATATAAACGCTTATTGTATTCGACTTAATATTATCGAGACATTCTTTTATGTATTAAAATAAATAAATAAAATATTATATAATGTAGGATTTTATGTTACTTATTTCTTTCCTTTTCTTGTTTTCTCTATTTTTTCCTACTTCCACATTTTTTTCCTTTTTTGTAAGTACCTCAAAAATACTTAAATTTTCGGATATTTTTTTCTTATATTTGAATCTACTTAGGTAATTTTAAAAAATGTATCTGTACTTATATCTAAATACTTTTTCTACGTAATACCTATATCTAAATACCTGATTACAACACTGATTATAATAATCTATATTCGTAATCATATTAGGTGTTGGAATTAATTCGTAGCGTTTTTAATGAAAGAATGTTATTTATTTCACATGAGCATTAAAAAATACATTAATGAAGGTACTTCCCATCACTTGTAAAACGCTACGAATTAATTCCAACACCTAATATGATTACGAATATATAACAAAAATAGAAAGACAAATGTGAATCTGCGAATGAATTAAAATGTTATATCATAAATGACCTGAGTTCCAACGTGTCGATTAAAATCAGATTTTCTCTTGTAGGCACTGAAACACACCCAACAAACATGCGGTTTTTCATCGCTATGTATAAATCGGTGGCTGTTTAGTTCACCACTATTTCTAAAACTTTTCTTGCATATCTAAAATAGAGTACATTTATGATTAAAGAAAGGTAAAAATGATCAAATGACAAAAAATTAGAAAGAATATTAACAATAATTTTGTAGCACATACCTCGCAAACATAAGGATTTTCGCCATGTATTTCCCGTATGTGACGGTTTAAGAATCTACGAGTAACAAATGTAGCTGAACATAGGTCACATTTATACGGTCTTTCATGTTCCTCTGTAATATGTAGCGCCAAAATTCTTGAGGTGCTAAATTGCTTACCTTTAAAATTAAGGAAAATTATTGTTATGAAATGAATATGAAAACAGCAAAATAGAACTGACAACACAAAGAAATAGCACAAAGTTATCCAAACACTAAAAATATTAATAATGAACTACATAAATCTTACCGCAATTGGCATAGTAGCATACATAATGTTTTGTGTCATTGTCCATTATTTTCGACTATGGATGCAAATTGCAAAACTTGAGATTGATGGATGTTCCTTTTCTTTTCAAATTCAATTTCAAACTCTTTAGGCGTATTCCTCGGTTAAATTTCGGTTAAATCATAACGTTCCCTAAATTCTTTTCGTAATTCTCACGGTCAAAATTTTTTTAAAGATGTATGCGAAACTTGAGATTGATGTATGTTTCTTGTCTTTTCAAATTCAATTTTCAAACTCTAGGCGTATTCCTCGGTTAAATTTATCATAACGTTCCCTAAATTCTTTTCGTAATTCTCACGGTCAAAATTTTTTTAAAGATATATATTTTTAAGTTTATCCATCTAAAACCGTAAGAAAACATAATTCTTTAATAACATAAATTTTTTCGAAGAAATTTTATCGAAGAAATTTTATAACGGAAGACCGCGGTTATCATAATAGTACTTTTCTTATTAAACAGCTTAAAACATTTGAAAATGACAGGTGAATACATTGTTAAAGCAATATCTAAAACAACAATTGTGGTGTATTCACAATTTAGGTATCAAATTGTATTGGTTTTAGTAGGTAGATATCGAATGAGACTGTAATATGCAGTGCGTACTGTCAATCAGTAATGCCGTAAAATATTTTATTATTTTAAGAAAAAGATAACGAAAAAGTAACGACTCGTTACATTTTTTTTTAGTAACCATAACGGGTTACTTTTATGATGTAAGGTTGTCAACCCTGTGTATATAAAAAATACATATGCATATATACACAAAAATGTCCGTTTCGTCACAGTTGTTTCCAAGATTCTGATATAGTTATTTGTCAGCAAACACTTTGAATTTCAACCGTAATAATCTTGATGTAAGCCGTAAGCATGTAAGTTATTACATCATCAAAGCTTCAGTTTTCAAACTTAACGACATTTTTTAATCTATAAGCAAAATTGAACAATATATCAAAGATAGACTAAATCTTAAGAGAGAAATTTATAAAATTAAAATTTCGCTTATAGATTAAAAAATGTCGTTAAGTTTGAAAACTGAAGCTTTGATAATGTAATAACTTACATGCTTACGGCTTAGATCAAGATTGTTACGATTGAAATTCAAAGTGTTTGCTGACAAATAACCATGTCAGAATCTTGGAAACAACTGTGAACAAAACGGACATTTTTGTGTATATATGCATATGTATTTTTTATATACACAGGGTTGACAACCTTACATCATAAAAGTAACCCGTTATGTTTACTAAAAAAAAATGTAACGAGTCGTTACTTTTTCGTTATCTTTTTCTTAAAATAATAAAATATTTTACGGCATTACTGATTGACAGTACGCACTGCATATTACAGTCTTTATACTCTAATCAGAACAACAAATGGATTTCAATTGCTTATTGGTTGCCAGGAACCACCAATCAAAAACCGAAAATATTGGGATTCGCAAATTAAAAATACAATGTTTAGATTATTTATTATTAAAGAATTATTACACACACAAGAAAAAATTTGGAAGATGTAAGATTCAAACAAGTTTCTGTCGTACTTTTATTAAAAAAATAGTGATACCAGAAAATTTTATTATTTTAACCAATTCAAATATATAATTTTATTTAAAAATATTATGTGTTGGAATTAATTCGTAGCGTTTTTAAATGAAAGAATGTTATTTATTTCACATGAGCATTAAAAAATACATTAATGAAAGTACTTCCCATCACTTGTAAAACGCTACGAATTAATTCCAACACCTAATATAAAATCTCCAAATTGAGTCAATTACAAGCATAATATACATTTTTTTTTCAAACATTGTATTACTTATGAAGAATGTATCTTTATATTAAAAAATAATTATAACACATACACATGTGTAATATTTTAATTCAACCTAAATGATATGTATTCTCTATTCTAAAATAATATATACTGATGAGAATACTCAATTAAAATAAACGATTTTTAGTCGAAAAGCACTTGATTCGCCGCTGGTAAAATAGTTTGTTCTAGCGGCGCCTTTACCTACATTATCTTTGTCGACAGTTCCTTTCTGCATGTTTTGATTATTGCCAGGTCGATTGCCTATATGTATTATTGCTATATGGTTTCTATGTATTTATGTACCGATTTAAGTGCTTACGATGGATAAATGTGTATGGACATTAGTTACATTTAAATTTTCTTTCAGGATGATCCGTATCTAAATGATAACGCAAATCCTGCTTAGTTTTGACAACTTTTTTACACGCGATACACTTGTAATTTGTATCTTTGCAATGCTTTGCCTTCTTGTGCCTTTTTAAATCCCCATTTCAACTACAAAATGACCGTAGCAATATTTATCATTGATTATCAATTGATTTAAAGCATGCATCGAATTATTAAATAATTCTTCTATCTTTTATTGTTCATTTAAATATACTCATATAAATGCTTTTTCACAAAACTCGCATTTATAAGACTTTTCATCTCTATGAATTTTTTCACGCAAACTCCATTTATTTTTTAAAGCTTTACCACACTCTTCTTTGTGGGGCCTAGGTCAGTATATACGTTTATGTTGTTGCAAATTTTGTGAGGAGATATTCTGTATATTTTTAATAATAAAGAAGATTGTTGTTAATAATATTTGTTGATAATAATAAATATGATGAAACTATATTAATCAGTGCCTTAAACTGTCTAGCTGGATCTTAAATGATGGATTCTGTAATTCTGCGTGAATTTATGTAGTATATATGTGGTCTTTTGAAACGCGCGTCGAAATGATTTTTTGATCTTTGAATATCCGGATCTTTTGCATTCCTGCGTGCGTCATAAGTCTTTAGACTACCGAGATTAAATATTAAAATGATATGATAAAAAGTGTAACTGTTGAGGTAATATGAAGTTATAAAAATGGAAATATTCACAATATACATGAACAATATAAGTTTGTCGCACTGTGTGTTGGCATATATATTCTTTTGTGTCCTTATGCATTATTCTCAATTGTAGATATTCAAATATTGCAAACATAAGATTGATGGAGTATTCCCGTTTTTCAAGATACTTCAAGCTTTTCAAATTACTAGGTTAACTTTATTGTAACATTCTCTAAGTTCTTTTCGTAATTGTCTTAGAATTAGTAGTAAAACCATTTTTTAAAAGATTATTGTTTGATATTTAAGTGAAAATCAAATTTGACGTTACCTCACTAAATTGCATAACTCATACAGCACACTAATGTTGAATCAATATCTCAGAAACGTTGCATTACAACATTGCGAACTTTGCAGTAATATCGCGAAATGTAGATTCAATGTCGAAGAGATGTTGCGGAATCACTTAATATCCGTTGAATGTCTGTGAGACGTTGCAATTCATGCGACGTTATTAATTAATTTAATGGACTATGAAAAAAGAAGTATTAAAAATAAATCGTATGATTGCTTGTCATTTTAAAATCTGATAAATAGAAATTAGAGAATTCAGTGAAGAATAAACAATAATCAAAACTTATTTGACGTTTGACGGTGAGAACGGACTTAATTCCAGCAATAAAATTATAATAAAGTGATAACTATTATGAAAAATAAAAAGGAAGAAATAGAATAATATATCAAAAATAGATTAATAAATTATAAGAAAAAGATATTTGTAAAATTAGAATGATCTGAATTTAAATTATAAAACTAAAATTTTGATGATTTAATATCTTACATACAATTCTTACGGCTCTGTTGTAGTAACCGAAACAATAAACGGTTAAATTTTTAATTTACTAACAACTAATCACGTCAAAATCTTTAGAACGGCTGAATCAAGATGTACGTGTATATATATTTTTATGTACACATCCACACACACTACACTTATGTAGGATAAAATCACTAGATATAAATCAGGTACTAGTTTCTTTTTATATTTAAATAATTATAGTATATTCCATTAAATGTTACATATCACAAAATTCTTTAGCATTTATTTCCAAATGTCGAATGAATTTAATTTATTAGAAACAGCGCTATACGTTTTGTTGTTGTCGTTAATTAATTAAATGTACTAATTAAGTTTACGTATGTATCTTTAGAAATTTATTCTTCAAAGTGTAATATCATACGAATTGTCTTATAGTTTTTAAAGTAGATATGAATTTTTATAATAGGTAGTAAATAGCATTAAATTTCATTTTTTTTTGGAATAAATTAAAAACTTGTCAAATTTTACAATGATGCCATTACAAAAAGATTTATTTGTTTTAATCAAAATAGAATATAAAATAGTATACATGGCTATACAAAGAGTGTTACTATAATATTTATAATTTAACTGTTTTTTATTGCCAAACGTTTATCTTTCATTAATTTATTTTTATTTATCATTAATTTGACTGTCACTAATTTTAAATAAAGTTTAATGTTAAAATTGCATTATGATCCACAATTAGACTCAAGAACTAGATGTGGATCATTAATTAAAATTTTTGGAAATTTCTCCTTTATCAGCCAGTTGTAATTTGTATAAAATTTGACCATAAATTTTTAGCCAATCAGTTATATTTTGTTTTGAGAGCGACAAAGATGTTTTGTTTTGCACAACATCAATAATCACATTTTCCACTCTATTAGCATATGCGATTTCATTATGAACATTCCTATCATTTCCCATGCTGGTAAATTTTATTGAACTACTTCTTCAGTTCGGAGAATCGCTGCGCGCGCGAGTGAGTCGAATGCTTACCGATGTAAGCAACATTTCGACTAGCACGCAGTTTACTTGCTACATACAAAATCATTATTCGAGATTCAGAATCATTCACCCAGATATAATTTTTATCATTAACATTCAATAAAATAAAATAAAATTTATAAAAATATTAATATTTTTCTATGTAACATAGTACATTTTTCAAATTATTCCGTTATTATATTATTCTTTCAAAATTGTTACATTAAATTATAACATTATTTTTAAAATTTAAGTAATATTATATATATTTCTTTATTTCATTTAAAGGTCTTCCCATTTTCCTATTCAAATAATATATATTTTTCTATTCCAACTCTCAGTAAAATTTAATTACAAAGAATTAAAAGAGTAAAAGTATAAACTAAAGAAATTTATTTTAATTAAAAAAATTTTATAGTAAAAAGGCTTACAAGAGAAGGTTGACAACTGTCCGGAACCGATTTGATTGTCCATGAAATATATTGTCAAACACGAAAATTTAAGAGACACGTATTTTTTTATATGCGCGCTAACTCATGTTTAAGGGATGAAACATCCTTTTAAAAAAAGAAGAAATTTTTCTTTCAAGGCGAATATCGGCGGAAGTATAAAAGAAAGAAAAAAATTTTTTAAACAAAGATTGTACGATTTTAAGGATACTTTAATGCTATAGATAAATAAAATTTTGTTTCTTTTTTTGTTTGACAAAATACCATCTCTCATAATTTTCTTAAATCTTCATATTTTTTTTCTCAATTATAAATTATTTTTTTGCGAATTCAACCATGTTTGTTATATTTACAACATTCCATTTTTGAGAATTAATTATTAAGGTTTTCTTATATACGTAATCGTGCTCATATGCGTAAGAAATTGTCATCGGAACAGTAATATGTACGGAAACTTGAAGTCTTAAGTAAAATTTGTATAGTTTTCTATATGCTTTATTATATATATATTTAAATTATGTATTTATATACACTATATGTGTGTATGTATATGTATTTATATTTATATTTATATTTATAAAAATATAATATTTTGAAGATATATATACATATTAACATTAATGTTATTTCTTTGACATGTATGCTTAATTTCTAAACAAAATTATAAGTTTCGTAACATATTCTCGTAAGATGTATAAGAATTTTGAATTGTTTATACAATATTTTTACAGACAGCTTTTTACTAGCCATAAAATTTACAAGAAATCGTAAATATTTACGAATAATCTTGCGTCTTATGATACATACGCATAGAATTAGAGAATACTGGTTATAAGTTCTTACGAGTTTTATGAGAACAAGATATGAATCGTACGATTCTGCTTAGAATTGACCGATTAATTTTTTTTATGAATAAAAGTTAAAAATAATTTTATTTTAAATTCATTCTTTTATAATAAAATTATTGTATAAGATTGAATCTTTAAAAAATAAATTTTTAAAAAATTGTTGCATGTAAAAGTACATTGAATTGTTAGAAAATATATATTTGATATATATTTAAAATTTATAAAATGTATTTATATTGTCAGAAATTCTCCCGTCTAAATCGTCATGTGTAATGAGATATAAGAAATAATCTTCTAAATCACGTATCAGAGTCGTGAAACTTTTCAAAGAAAAGATAAGTTTCTTGGAATAGATGATAGGAATAATTGTGCTATAATATAATTTCATATATACATTCACAAAAATTATATTAAATGGACAATAAAAAGATATTCTTGTAGCAGTCTTACGTTCAGTCAGTACAGTCATTCTGTCATAATCATATCTATACAATTTGTTAAATTGTTTTCATATTACGAGGCAAATTTTAACATTTTTAGACATGATTATCAATCCCCTTAATGTTGTTAGCATCTATAAGTGCAGTATATCTAACAGAAACACCAGTCACTGAAGCAGAAATAGAATTAAAAGATCACATACAAAAATTATTGTTAGGTAGCATTTTTCACTATAATGGGTTGGAAGTAACAGAAAAAAATCTATCTCGATTATCAAGAACCTTATAAACTACATAATTCTGTAATAATTAAAGATAATGAAGAAGCATGCAGTAAAGATAATTTAAATTCTCATTCTCAATGTTCAAATGATGACGCAGATGTTGGCAGTTCTCATAAAAGACGAGCTGTTGAGTATTGATGGAATTGGGATATTAATGAAAAAAATAACAACAAAAGGAATCGTCCGCTAAAATCAGTGCAAAATAAATTTAAAAGAGTTTCATATGAATTAAGACGATGGGAAGAACAATTACATTCAGGTGGAAATCGTATAGAAACATTATCTTACATCTCCAAATTTATACAACTGTTGAATCAGGATTCATAGTTTATATCGATTTATAATACAAAGATGGGCTTTACAAGCTCAAGAAGAAACAGAAAAT
>NW_011627722.1:12219-29438 GCF_000204515.1 Acromyrmex echinatior | reverse complement strand
TGTTAATATTAGAACCACGTTAGTTTCAAGATATTTTTTATCATTTTTTTGCTATTCTTGGTGATCTAGGTATGGACAGAAACGACTTTTCATAATTTATTTATTTTTTTTTGCATAAACGTAAAAAAATTTAAGCATGCTCCTTTAGTAATTTTTCGCCCACAATCGATTGATGTAATTAGAATATTTCTACAATCAATTTTTAATAATTTGTTTGTAACAATTTGTTGCAAAATTAATTTTTGCAGCATATCATTTGTTTTGTATGCCATTATACAGAGCATAAGGAACTATGTAATTGTTATATAAAACATTTTTGGATATATTTCACAGTTTAAAAGACATTAAAAAAAAACGATACAATCCATTATTTTCGAAGGGGTGTTTCACTCCCTAAACTTCGATATAAGTACAAAAAAATATGGATTTAATATTTTTTCATGTTGTACAACATAAGTTCTCAACGTGGCATTCCTCGGTGAGTGCTAGTTGAGGAGATCTAGGGGGGCGTTGACGTGGTTGGGTGCTGGTGGTGGGGGAGTGGGGGGGGGTTGCTGGGCGTAAGGGGGGGAGGGGGGGGGGGGCGTTGAGGAGCAAGTGGATACGCCAGAGAAATTTAATCCCCTAATTTTTTTCTAAACAAATACTTAAATATTCACTTGATTATATAAATGTTACAGTTATACATTTTTATAAAAATTTTTATAAGAATTAAATATATCAATCAACTCTCCATACATATTGATTTAAATTGTATGATATATAAGATTTGTTTTTTTATTATGTGCAATTTTTTCGGCTAATGTTTTCTTGTTCAGAATGATCAAAATATTATAAATGCGTCATTCTGTGCATGTTTTGTCAAGTTCTTTAAGAGAACGCGGACATTCGTGCATGATTTCATGTCGCGCGTGGATCACCGCTGTGTGAGTATTTTTATTTGTTTCTGTATAATTTTCATTTTGTTGCTTTATTTAGAGATAGTTTGCCGGTTACCCGATTTACCAGTTTTTCCGCGAACAGGGCTAAAAAAAAAACCTAAAAACCTAAAAAAGGGGCGATGAGTCAAAAAGAAAAACTATACTCTACAACATATCCAAAGCTCATTAAAATCGATGAAAGTCAATTTCGACGAGTTCCTTATAAGTTTAGTATCAATAGATCTTTCAGAAGGTGATCACTTCATGTAATTGAGCTCTCCTGTGATTTTGATGATAAGTTAACGTTAAGTGAAAATGAAATTTTCATTTGCTGAACAAGTAGAATTTATTTATCAGAAAAAGCTCAGCAAAATTCAATAAGGGCGCAAGCATTGTATATTGAACGATATTCAGATCGGATGCATCCCTCACATTGTATATTTCAACGAATTTGTAAAAAATTAAGAAAAGCTTGACTACGCGAAAATCTGTGAAAAAGAGTGTCGTAAAGACAACGAAATCAATGTGCTTAGAATAGTGAATGCTAATCCTCAGATTAGGTTAAGAAAGATAGAACGTGAGTCGGGCATTAATAAAAAAAACATATTACGAATTCTTGTTCAACATAAATTCTATCCGTATCGTATTAATCAAAATTTACACGGTACGGATTTTGAAAATTGTGTTACATTCTATCAGTGGATGCAGCATCAAATACATTTTAACGATGATTTTTTTTTCATTAATATTATTCACCGATGAAGTAAGCTTTACTAATTATGGCTTTGTAAACTTGCATAATATGCATTACTGGATGAGAATCCGCAGTGGTTAAGATATCATGACAATGTTCGATAAATGTTTGCTGCGGTATCATAAATAACAAATTAATCGGATATATTATCACATTTCATCAACAGCACACTTAATAACATAAAGTATAATAACTTTATATGCAACGATCTCAGAATTTTATTAGAAAAAGTATAATTGCATATTCGCCGAGTAATGTGGTATCAACAAAATGGATGCCCCGCGCACATTATGAACGTAGAGTAAGAGCTACACTCAAAGAAATTTTCCCAAATCGATGGATAAAACGCGATGGGTTGATTTCATGGCCAGCTCATTCCGACTTAACACCGCTCGACTTTTTTACGAGGAACATTAAAAAATATTGTATACCAAGTATGCCAACCACATCTGAAAATATAAAGCAACGAATTATTGCAGTATGTGCGACAATCGTAATATAAAAAATGATTTATTTTAAAATATGAATCTTTATATAATACTTTTTGTATCGAAACAGTTTCTGTTTTTTTACAATCTTTTTAATTCTTCTGGTACTTTGAAGATAATTGTTTTAAAAATCTGATAAATTTTAAGATCTCAACCTGACAAAGAGATGGCACGAATTGCGAAATACAAATTGGAATATAACCTATACTTTTCTTCGAAAGGGATTGAGAGTAAAAAGTGTAAAAGGGTTTGGATGCATGGGCTCTCGTTTAAGAGAAATTTGCATGTGAAGTTGAGCAATCGGCCTGCTACGCAGTAAGCACTGAATAAGTAGGGACAAAGCAAGAAGCGCGGTGACCGAGAGGCCTAAGGCGCGCGTACTACTTTTATATCTGACGAAGAGAGTGTATGTTTGAGACCATGTAATATCAAATTTTTTTTTATTTCATCAAAAAACGTCATTTTATATTTTTATTTATATTTATTTATTTATAAAATTCGAACATTGCCGTACAACATTGTAAATTAAAATTTATATTAAAACATTGGAAACACAAATGAATTATACGTCACGAACATTTTATAAAATAATATTTCGTTTTATATTTATTTTTTTATTCATCATTATCATTATTATAAAATTCGGATATTGCCATATAATGTTGTGGGTGAAAATTAATGTAAAAAACATTGAAAACATAAGTGAGCCGCATCAATATTTAATGAAACAATTTGTGTTACATAAATTACATTTCAAGTTATATAGATTTGCAGGGAAATATAATTGATTAACATTATAAAAAAATTCGCGTTCATTTGCCAACTTTGACGCGCACCATGCAAATATCATGTTTTTAAATTTTGGAACACATAATAAATAATGAGTTAATGATTGAATTTAATTGCATCATATCGCGAATTCAATTCTATTTTTTTCTCGGTTAATAAGATTATCTGGACAATTTTTAATTCGCTTGATGATAATTTTGACTTGTCTGTAAAAATAAATATCACAAGGTTGACAGATCGGTGTGCACTCTCTTTCTCTCTCTCTCTCTCTCTTTGAAAGTATAATTTGCAAATTACATGTTGGCTTATTATCATTATTTATCAAAATTACATGTGAATGTTCTTTTGCCTTCCCCAAGAATCAACAATTAATAAAAAAGATTGTTGCCTACATAAGATTTTAATAAAGTTTTTAAATACTGTTTATACAAATATGAAGTTAGTTTATCTGACTTTGAGCAGATAACAGATATATTTTTGCATAATTTTAAAAGTTCATCGACTACTTCTTTAACGCGTACTCCAAATGTATCTCCTGATTTTTGTCAAACATATAAATACTTTATCTAATAATATTTCAGATTTTGTTAAGGAATATTGAGTAGTGTACGAATGTGTTATTTTATTTAAATCGCCTATATAAAGTTCGACTTTCTTTGTATGTGTATACGTTCTTAAAACATTAACTCAATATTCGCAACCAGTTTGATCCGTATTAATAATAAAATCAGAGTTATAGTCGATTGAAATTGACTGCATCAAAGTTTGAAATTGTATCGCAGACTTCATAATATTTTCCGGTGATTTAATTTCTTTTTTGGATAAATACCGTATAACGCGATTTGAAATCTTATAATCTTTTATAAAATTAGTTAGCCACCTTGGCGATGCTACAAAACGAAAAACGCATTCATTTTCGTTTTCCACATTTCGGAATGGAACTGCAGCAGCTATAGCCCAGTGTTGTAATTGCCGTCTTGTTATTAATTGCTTCTGTTCTCGTGTTTCGGTAAATTGACATGTACATTTTTTTTTATAATGCCAATTTTATCTAAAAATGAGTCACTTGTTAAAATTTCTTTCTTAAAACATGTAATATCACTGTTATGGTGTAAATGTTGTTTAAATTGCTCCTGTAAATATTTGAAACTCTACTTTGGATTTTCATTTGCAGTCAATAATTTTTAATTTAACTTCGAAAGGCTCTATGATATTTAGCAATTTTTTCAGATGGCACATATTCTTCATAATTTGTTGATGATGTAGCTTCCTCCATCCAGTTGTTCTTTTACATTTTCTTGTGCTTCGTCAGACGAAAAATATTCCACATCCTCGTAAAATGTACATTTTCCCAACATTTTGATAAAATCTTCGAACATTGTTCCAACCTCTTTAGTAATTTTGTAAATTGTTTGAATCAGCGTAGATCAGATCAAATTGTAATAATATGTCTATAAAAATATTGAATATTCCCATATTATATCTTTTGTATAATATGTTTAAAAAACCAGTGTTTTAATTTGTTTTACCAAGAATGAATCCATTTTTACAATATGCAATGTCAGTATATCGAAATAAACAAACAAGAGTTGAGAGACTTCCTCACTGATCAGTATTCGAAAGAAAACTCGAAAGAATCCTATGTAGTTCTAATGATTTTTTAAATGCGCGTGTGCGCATGAGAGAACAAGTGTCTATATTTGATCTAGAAGATCGATTATTTTATAAAATGTTCATGACGTATGATGATATTACGATTATTTTATAAAATGTTCATGACGTATGATGTGTTTTAATACGTATATAATGTTTTAATATAAATCCAATGTTTTAATATAAATTTTAATTTACAATATTGTACGGCAATATTCGAATTTTATAAATAAATAAACGTAATAAAACGTAATATATAAAATGATATATAACGTTTTTTGATGAAATAAAAAAAAATTTGATACTACATGGTCTCAAACTCTCTTCGTCAGAAGTCGTGTAAAGTCGTGTAAAAGTAATACGCGCGCCTTAGACCTCTCGGCCACCGCGCTTCTTGCTTTACCCCTACTTATTCACAGTGCTTACTGCGTAGCAGGCCGATTGCTCAACTTCATATGCAAATTTCTTTTAAACGAAGGCTCATGCACCCTTTTACACTTTTTATACTTTCGATCCCGCCTTTCGAATATAGGTTTCACATTCCAATTCGTATTTCGCAGTTCTCCATTTCCTTGTGAGATCTTAAAATTACTGACAATGAGTATTATTATTTAAATATGATACTATTTAACTATCATACGCAATTGTGCAATATTTAGAATTATGATACGCTCACAGGTCACAAAGCATATTATTATTTACATTTGTCTTTATTTTGAGATGGTATTATGAAATCAAACAACTTTTTTATTTATTTATTACGCCAGAAATAAAAATAATATTTCTTTTATTGCCTCGCGCCGCGAACTAATAAATGCCATGACTCGAGCGATTAATATTTGACAAATAATGTCGACTCCCCGCGACCCGTGCGTCGAGCGATCGAGGAGCGTGTACTTGGCAGTAGAAGATCGACGCCACGTCTGTCGGGCGAACGCGCTTATTCAGCTACACTATCCCCGAAAAGTTTCCGGACATAGAACTTAAAATTGTATAATATTCAGGTCATTGTAACTCGATAAAAAATCATCGCAGACAAAAAAATAAAAAAACATTTTAAAGTTTGAAACTTATACTTCAGTATGCCTTTGACAGCTTTTCAAAAAAATTTTGTGTTTACAGTTTTGTATTGTATCAAATATCAGTTGTAATATTTTTTATAATTACGTGTTTAATAGTGTGTTTGATAAAAAATTTTTTTTTTAAATTTAATATTTTTATAAATCGTAAAAACAAAATTTAATATTTTTAAAAAACAATATAAAGATTTATCTCCAAAATGCGTTTTTAAAAATTTTCCTGTGATTTTTCTTGACTGAATTACGCAACATTGAAGTTAAACTTGCATTGCTAAATAATCAACGGTGAAATTTGGTAAAAAACCATCACAAAAATTTTTTATCTTCTTAATTCTTAGAATTAAATTTAAAATCAATCAGAAGCTTGTTAAAGTATAAACTTCGAGCTTCAAAATGCTTCTTTAATTTTTTATATTTCACTGAATTTTAATGTTGGTTATAAGCTATGCAGGTTTAGCTTCAATGGCACATAATTCAGTCAAGAAAAATCATAAGAAAATTTTTAAAAACGCATTTTGGAGATAAATCTTTGTACTGTTTTTTAAAAATATTAAACTTTTTCAAAAAAAATTTTTTATGAAACTACCTACTATTAAATACGTAATTATAAAAAATACTACAATGTGATATTTGATACAATACAAAATTGTAAAGACAAAATTTTTTTGAAAAGCTGTCAAAAGCATACTAAAGTATAAGATTAAAAGTAATAAAAAAGGATCTGTACTGATAAACAAAAGGTAGTATAAAAGAAGGGCAAAGAGCCAATAACGTATAAAAGAATTATAATTTAAATAAGCAAAATTAATACAAAACAATTAAAATAAAATAAAACAAACGTTTCAACTCAGATCGAGTCATTTTCAATACAATCTTACAATATAAACATCGTTCTAAATTAAAAATTCGTACATAATCTTACAATATTCTTACAATTCCTTAATATAAAATTTTTTCTTTCTGTGTAATACGGTGCGAGTCATTTTTATCAAGAATTAACAAAGTCATAAGAAAATTCTGGAAAAGTATCCGTAAATAAAAAGAATTAATATTAATCATATAAAAATTAGTAATATGATAATGTACCTTAGTAAATCTGTTAAAAGTCCAATAATACACAACGAGAAAAAAATGTAAAATATGGTCTATTTCGTGGTACAATAAAATAGTGGTACAATAAGACTCCGTATCATTTTGTGTCACTCCGTGTCTATTAATCCCATGCTTCTGTTTTTTAATATGGACCATTTCAGATATCAACCTTTTATATGAAGGCTTTACATCTAATATTTCCACTTTATCCCATTTAAAGTTATGATTCTCCTCAACGATGGTTGGAAATCATTGATGGAGATTTTGAACTTATATTGATATCACACAACATGTTCATGCAATCTGGTCTTTAATTGTCTTTGGCCAACATAACTGGCATCACAATCCTCGCAAGATATTCTGTAGACCACATTTTGATTCTGAACGTGTTCTAAATCATCCTTTCCTCTCCTTATGAAACTTCTTAATGTGTTAGTAAAAGCCAATTAAATATTAACAATAGGTATAAATCTTTCGGATATCATATAATAAAAGGTTGATATCTGAAATGATCCATATTAAAAAACAGAAGCATGGGATTAATAGACAAAATGACACGGAGTCTTTGCCGAATTTGTATTCTGACATTATACATTCTCTTTCTCCTTTCTAACATCTTCTTTCCTTTTCCCCCTATTTTTCCGTATTCCGTTCTCGATGATGTTTTTCTGCTTGACATTTCGTTTTTTGACATCGTGTAAGTCAGATGCTTGCGAACTTGCTTATAATAACTTATTAAATTAAAAAGACTATTTTATTGTACCACGAAATGGACCACATTTTACATTTTTTTCTCGTTGTGTATTATTGGACTTTTAACAGATTTACTAAGGTACATTATCATATTACTAATTTTTATGTGATTAATATTAATTCTTTTTGTTTACGGATACTTTCCCAGAATTTTCTTATGACTTTGTTAATTCTTGATAAAAATGACTCGCAGCGTATTACACAGAAAGAAAAAATTTTATATTAAGGAATTGTAAGAATATTGTAAGATTATGTACGAATTTTTAATTTAAAACGATGTTTATATTATTGTAAGATTGCATTGAAAATGACTCGATCTGAGTTGAAATGTTTGTTTTATTTTATTTTAATTGTTTTGTATTAATTTTGCTTATTTAAATTATAATTCTTTTATACGTTATTGGCTCTTTGCCCTTCTTTTATACTACCTAAAGTATAAGTATACCATTTGAAACTTTAAAATGCTTTTTTATTTTTTTGTCTGCGATGATCGAGTTACAGTGACCTGAATATTATACAATTTTAAGTTCCATGTCCGGAAACTTTTTGGGAATATTGTATCTTTAAAATTAATATGTCGTTAACTATTATAAAAATTGCAAAATGGTAGAAGACCTTTCAAATGTTTACAAGATCTTTCAGTGAAAAAAAATATCTTTCGGTGTTTAGAAAACCTTTCAGTTCAATCCGCTCTACCTGCTATAGTCCGCTCTACCTACCCACAAGCATTGTAGGTTGAATTTCCGAATATCTTATATATGCAGTATTAGGTCTCCGCGATTCTGTTCTCTCGTGGAAAATTTTTGAACTATTTTTTCTGCGTAATTAGATAATAATTTTTTTTTAAATAATACAGCAAATTAAATATTGATAATTATAATCAAATAAAAAATTAAAATTCAATTTTTTTAGTTGACAAATTTAACTGATAGAACTCTGAGTTAGCCAAATTGCGGGGCTAGAAGGTCAATTATCCAATAAATCTCTCACAGAAAATCTTCAATTATTAGTATTTGACGCTGCTCAAGCATCCGGATCTATATAAGACTAATTAAAACTTCAACCAATCGAATTCTTCCACCTAATTTTATTCTCAGAAAACGTTCGATTATCAAAAACAAAGAAGGACAGAGTCCTCCACGAGTCTTGTCATTATAATTTGATCAATCGATGGGGTAACATTTATTATAAAGTGCGATCTTCTCGCATTAGTGAAACCGAGAGTCGCCAATTTCGTTTCACCAAGACTGTTTTCCTGGAGACTATTCTGAGACTTCGTCGAGAGGCCCTGGACATCCATCAGAGTTTCAGTGAAGATTTCCATCGTTGTCAACTTCTTTCAACGCAACAGTAAGAAAGAATTTTCTTGTTATAATTTAATTTAATTTTTTATTTGACCGTCTATATCTTACTTGCTCCCTTTACCCTTAATCTCTTTCTTTTCTTATATGTATAGAAATTCCTAAGGCCGTATCATTCCAGCCTAATTCTCTTTCTTTTTTCCTGATTATTTGAAGTGATAAAACGCTTTGAGTAATTCACATCTCTTTCTTTCCCGTGATTACTTGAAGCGATAAAACGCTTTCAGTAATCCACGTCTCTTTTTTTTCCATGATTATTCGAAGCGATAAAACTAATGAATAACTCATGTCTCTTCCTTTTCCATGTTTACTTGAATAGTAAAACGCTTTAGCTAATTCACAATTCTCTGTTTCTCAGAAACATTAAATTCTTTCTCTTTACAAACCCTTTCCCGAACACCTTGTGTGAACAATCCATATCCTTCTCGATGTTTAACATAGATGGTCAAACGTAACCGATATCGCGCAGACTAACAAGAAAGCTAAGATCGAGACTCTACGAAGACATATACCATTATCACTAAGTCCAGTCGGACAGCTCAGGATAGCTTTCTCCAGCTAAACTAAAAGTATAGAGATCAATCCCCTATTAACGTCCCAGTCGTGCTAACTGACTCGGATTACAATCTTACTTCCAAACCTTCGACTAATTCCATCGAACAGTCCCTTTGAATTTGAGTTTCCTTCCTCCTTCTACTCTCCAATTCTTAAAAATCCGAATTTCCACCTCCCTGTTACTCCTCGGTCCCTCTTGAAAATAATAGAACAATTTTCACGTCATTAGAAAATGTAATCCGCTCCGTATATCCTATCTCCCCTTAACTTCACGCATACAAATACCTACACTAACACTTAGAATTGTAAAAACGAAACACCTACACGATTTAGGCAATTATAAAATCTATTTATATACATATGTATGTACGCACATATATATATATATATATATATATATATATATATATATATATATATATATATATATATATATATATATATATATATATATATATATATATATATATATATATATATATATATATATGTGCGTACATATATATGTATATAAATAGATTTTATATTTGTCTCTATAGACTGATATAGAAAAAAAAATTTTTTTTAATGGGCTTCTTAGAGTTTAAAATTTCATGCCAAAAGAACCCCTAAATTTTTATTTAAAAATATTAAGATTTACAGGTCGATTAGAGGTGAACAATTTTTAAATCAAAGTTTTGATTTTCCTTAATACAAGATTTTATTTGATGCAAAAATAGCTTAATCCGAGTTTTAAACGTGGTATTATATGCCTTTTTGGTCGCTGAACACAATAATTCATTTAGCTGTATCATACGCCTTAAGAAATGCAGCCAGATTAATGTGAAAAAATAATCAAATTTTGAGATCAAGATTTTAGCAAGATTCCAAACGTTCAAATGGGTCATTACTCCCCTGGATTATAAAACGTTTTTAAGGATAAAAAATTTGTTTACAAGTTTTAAAATATATCGCTTTGTATTTTGAAATCCTCAAATCAAATGCTTCAATTTGACGATAAAAAACTTTTTATTAGAAAATGAAATGAATATAATAATAAAAAAAGATATACTACATAATATGTAATTTATTTCAATTAATTAAATCATTCAATGAATTATCTTCAATTAATTAAATTATTCAATGAATTGCCTTTGTGAGCATGTATTGGATCTTGGTATGAAATATTATATCTAGCAGGTAGAGAGGACTTAACTGAGCCGAAAAGTCTTGTACCATTTTTGCAGTTTGCACAATAATTAACGAGATATTAATGACCTAGCAGGCGCGTCGTTCATGTTTAAAAGCTCTCCTACCAGACCACCTCCGAGGCCCGCGCACCATGCAATTGGTGGGCCGTACAATCGGATAGTAAATACTGGACGAACGCGCGTTCGGCTATCTTTAAACATCAATATCTCGTTAACTATTATACAAATTAAATAGTACAAATAAAATAGTAGAAGACTTTTCGACTCAGTTCGGTCCGCTCTACCTGCTTATGATGGGTGATATCATTTTTTAGGGACATCCCGTATATTTTTCAATAATGATGTAATATCAATAATCAACGAAAACTCAATGTTTTAAAAATGAACCATCATGTGTAGCGCAAAAACTAATCATAGAAGGAGGTTGGTCCATGGAGACATTTGTCATAATGATGAGAACAACATACCCAAAATTTAGCCAAGTCTATAAGGTTGTAAATCAAGGCCTTTAAAAAAAGGATAAAAAGGAGTAAAAGATAAATTAAGACTAAAAATGTCTACTTTAAAAGGATCACCGTTTTTGAGTTGAATAATTTTTCCATATACATAAAACATATTTTGCATACAGAAAATTAGAACATATAAAAAGATGGATAAAATCGAAACTTTTCTTGTCACTTTGTGGAATTGTCATGTATCCAAAAAAATTTTCAATTTTCTAATTTAAAAAGTTAAAATCTTTAGTATAAAATCGTTTTTTTTTTATTTTAAACGTTTCTAAGATTGTTTGTTACTAAATTATCATGAATTAAATGAAAGGAACATTTTAACTTTAATTGCTCATAATTCCGTTAAAAATCATTGTGCTGCAATTAAAAAACGGATTCTGAAAGCTTTGTTCTATCAAATGATACAATGATTAATTTTATTTAGAAACATATAAGGTAAGTATACCATCAATGGACCCTCTAAGTTAATTAATTCATAACAATTCTATTCTTACGTCAAAAAACAAATTGTACAGTACATAATTGTACTTTCGAAAACTTTTTATTTCAAAATATTACTTCTGAAAAAAAATTTATTCACTTTGTAAGACTAGAATAAAAATTTACTATTACTTTTTTTATGATTATTTAATTACGTTGCCATGAATGGACTATTAGTTATTCATCACTAGACTATCAAAATCGAATGTTAAATTACATTTCAAAGTATTGGATCAAATAATAAAAGTTTTCTTGAAATATAATGTTTATTAAAATTATTCTTGGAAAAATTCTTATATTATTATAATAATATATTATTTATTATAATAATATATTAGTTGGCTGTACTGAATAAAATTCAAATAAATACAAATTAAGAGCTATTATAGAGCTTAGCTGATTAATTTATGCCAAATTTTATATTTGACACAAGTTAACCAGCTAGGCTTTAAAAACTTTTAATTTGTACTTATTTGAATCTTATATTTATATATACAAATCTTAAAATTTATAAATTAAACAATATATATTTTATATATAATAATTGAAAAAATTATGAAATAAAATAAACCGATATCAATTGGGCGTACCACATAAAATTGTCTACGTAAAATAATGAAATATAATATACACTTTATTTAACTAAAATATAATATAAACTATAATATAAATTTTTATAAAGAAACAGAAAATAATTATATAATATGTAAAACAAATAATTACATACTATTTTATGTTTTATTACTGGATTGACAAACATTTCTTATGGCCATAATTGCCATATCCATTTATTCCACACAACGTGTCATGGATTAACTTTTGGTCTATCCATGGCTTCGCCATGTGATTTATTCATGGTAATGTATCAATTATAAACACAAAATCTATAATACTGTGCCTAAATGTAAGTAGTTGCCGAAACTAAAATATCCTATTTTTAAGCGTATATCTTCAACTTTAATGGACTATTGAGATTAATAAGATATATTTCCATTAAATATCTTTTAGGTATTGGAATTAATTCGTAGCGTTTTTTAAATGAAAGAATGTTATTTATTTCACATGAGCATTAAAAAATACATTAATGAAAGTACTTCCCATCACTTTCTACTACTTTTGACCATCTTTCGGGCAGTGAATGAATAGCGCGTCGGAAGAACTGTTCATCTTTAGATGAAATCCAGGAATCGAACCATTTTGTACAATCTTCGTAAGATGTGAACTTCTGCTCGCACAAGCTATGAACTAATGATCGAAACAAGTGGTAGTCGCTAGGTGCAATATCAGGAGAATACGGCGGGTGCGGTAGCACTTCCCATTTAAGTGTTTCCAGGTATGTTTTTACCGGTTTTGCAACGTGTGGGCGAGCATTGTCGTGCAGCAAGATGACTTTATCGTGTCTTTCGAAGTATTCCGACCGTTTTTGCTTCAATGCACGGCTCAAGCAGTTTTAGCAGTTCGTAGTATATGACACCCTTCTGATCCCACCAAATACAGAGCAGGAGCTTTGAGCCATGGATATTGGGCTTTGCCACTGATGTTGATGGTTCGCCGGGCTTAACCCATGACTTTCTGCGCTTTGGATTGTCATAATGGATCCACTTTTCGTCACCGGTAACAATCCGATGCAAAAAACCTTTTCTTTTCTGCCGTTGAAGCAGCAGTTCGCACGTGAGAAAACGTCTCTCAATATCCCTTGGTTTCAATTCATATGGGATCCAATGTCCTTCCTTCTGGATCATGCCCAAACTTTTAAGACGTTTTCCTATTGTTGAGAAGTCAACTTCCAATGACGTAGATAATTCTTTAAGTGTTTGACATGAGTTTCATTGAGCAGTGCCTGCAAATCGTTATCTTCAAATTTTTTCGGCTGACCAGGTCGCTCCTTGTCATCCAAGTCGAAATCACCAGCTTTAAAACGTGCAAACCACTTCCTACACGTTTGCTCAGCCAGAGCATGTTCACTATACACATCCACTAAAATACGATGAGCTTCAGCTGCACTTTTGTTCATATTAAAGTAATGAAGCAAAACTCCCCGCAAAAACACTTTATCTGGCACAAATTTTGACATATTCAATGAATTATACAGTATTGTTATTTATGATTTCAAGAAAGGTTATGTACGGCAAATGACGTCCTATGATAGATGTTTACAATGTATACAGAACTATAGGTAACAACGAAATAGTGTACTGCTTGTGCCATCTCTTGTAAAACGCTACGAATTAATTCCAACACCTAATCTTGATATCAAAGTTTTTTAACGACCAATTACAATTAATTCATAAGATGAAATTAATTTTAATTACATAAGTGAAATAATATAAGATTCAAATGTTTCGACTTACAAAGTCTTTCTCAGTAATAATAAATAATAACATTTTTATAAAAAAGTAATACAATATACTAAAATTAATTAAGTAATTGGATTCCTTATAATTACATATAAAAGTTAATTACAAAGGGGCTAATATGGAGTCAATGCTGTAAGTGGTGCGTAAATTCTTTCTAAATTATCATTTAATAGGTGATATACCATACAAATAATATACATTGAAAAATCAATTAAATATAAATGAAAGCATTCAAGCCAATGCTGGTTCTTATTATGATTATTTTAAACACATTGTTATGCCGTAAAATGTAACATTAAAACGTTAATCAATTTCAAAAACAAGAAATTTAGAAAATAATCGATAAACATGCCAGAAAGACTTATTACGGTGTACGAAGTCACTATTGAGTCACTACGAGTGTTGTTCGTACGCAGCCTTTCTGGCGTGTTTATCGATTATTTTCCAACTTTCTTGTTCTTGGAATTGATTAACACTTTAATGTTACATTTTTCCATTTGTTATCTTGGAAAATTACTAGCTAAAAAACAAAAAGTGACTCATCGTGTCTGATACTGGCCAACATTATCAGGAGCCGGTTCTTGAATTATTTTAATAATGATGTTTGCGATATGGTGCTCTGTGAATACCCTTATATTTGCTGGATAATTAATTATAATCTTAAAGCTGTTTGATTAATTAGTTCTCTCCATATTTTATTTTACGATATTTCCTAATTTTTTTTCTTTTCCTTTTTCTTTCATTTCTTTTTGGTTTTAATTTCGACATTTAAATTCTCGATGTAGGGGAGCTCACCATGACAGGATAACTATTATTCACAGTTTATATATGTTAGTTTATGTTATCTCTGAGGAAGGCTCAAAAGTGAGTCGATGTAAGCGCATTTTAGTGTAAATAAAGAAGTTTCACACTTCATATATTATTTGCGCGATGTCTTCTGCACTTGACTCCTACTGTCCGTATCCTTTCCAGTTTTTTGATTTATAAGGAGTTTTTTTGGTTAGTTTGATTTGTTATATGAATAAAATTATTTCAGAAATGAAAGATCAAAGAATTATTTACTAATCTAATAGCCCATGGACATCACCTATGATGTTAGTTTAAAAAAAAGGATGGGACAATAAGGTTTTGTGTGGACTATCGCAAGGTAAATGCAATAACCATCAATAATTCCTACTCATTATCCAGGATAGATATCCTCGATAAATTAGCAGGTAACGTTTGGTTTATTTTAGATTTAAAAAGCGGATGTTGGCAAATAAAAGTTCGTCCGGAAGATAGAGAGAAAACGGCATTTTTGGTCGCTAACGTTTATGGCAATTAGATTTAGAGTTATTGCCTTTTGGTTTATGTAATGCTCCTGCAACATTGAAAGAGTAATGGAACAGATTTTAAGAGAACTTCTTTATAAAGTTTGTTTAGTTTATCTCGACGATATAATTATCTTTTAAAAACCTAGAAGGCCAATTAGCGCGCTGGATGGAAAGACTACAGGAATATGATTTTGAAATCATGTATCGTAAAGGTCTTTCATATAAAAATGCGGACGGATTATCGAGCCGACCGTGCGCGAGTAAACAGTGTCGTTATTACGCTAATGTAGAGCTGAAAGACACTGCAAAACAAGAAAATTCTATTAGACGGAGAGCTTTAGTCGAAGAAAATTTTGAAGAAAGGCGAAGAGGGCAATTGGAAGATTCATGCATATCATTATTTCTGTCCAAAAAGGAGACGTCGGTTATGGCAAGAAGTAGCAATGAAGGACACGGCGACCAAAGTTTATTGGTCTTACTGGATCTCTTTCGAGGTCAGAGGCGGTGTTCTGTTCAAGAGATAAGAGGCTAATTTGAAAAAGATGGTTTTCCAATTAACTACCTAGAGAGCGCATGAGCCAGATCCTGGAGGAGATGCATAACTCTCCTACTGGGGGGCATTTCGATGTCAATAAGACATTAGATAAGGTACGGAAGCGGTTCTACTGAGCGACGTGTAAGCAAGACGAGGAGGAATGATGTAGAACTTGCAAGGTATGTGTAGCAAGGAGAGATCCATCCGAAAAAGGGAAATCTCCTCCTTTGCAAATATATAACGTTAGCACTCCATTCTATTGGGATTTTTTTCTTTGTTGCTGAATAAGAAAAGACAGAGCTTGGTTTCTGGCGTGTGCGAGCAATAATAAAAAAAAGGTTAGGTTAGTACGAGAAGGGTGTTCACGCCATCTGTCAGGTAACTGATATAATAATAAACAAGAAAACGTGATATACATATAGTGGGACTAACGGCATACAATCAATACCCCCTCTTGACGTAATCTCATTCGATAAAAAGAAGATTACAGCAATGGAGCAGCTTTGCATGGGGTAGAGGCTTCGTTAGCATGTCCGCTGGGTTCTCTGTGCCCGCAATATGTTTAACTTCCAC
This sequence comes from Acromyrmex echinatior, assembly GCF_000204515.1. The sequence goes on along the minus strand of NW_011627722.1, from coordinate 13,037 downwards.
GTTGTTGTCTCCAACAGTCTGTCGTAGAAAATTAAAGCGAACATTGACGTGCTTGGTTTTCTTCTTTATTTCCTCGGATTTTGACAGCTTAACAGCCGCTTCATTGGCGCAATAGATTATTATTGGTTTCTCAGAAGACGTCATGAGTTCTTTCATGAGATCTTTAATCCATATGGCTTGTTTCGATGCTTCATAAGCAGCCTGCAGTTCAACAACAGTTGTGGAGTCAGCGACAATCGTGCTCTTCCGTGATTCCCAGGATATTGGTCCACCGTTTAATGCGAACACATGTCCATAAGTACTTTTAGCAGTGTCCGGACATCCAGCATAGTCTGAATCACAATATCCAACAACTTCGTTTTTACCTTCACCAAACTGAATTCCTACTGATATTGTGCCTTTTAAGTAACGGAAAATTCTTTTCACTTCCTTCACGTTATACGGTGTTGGTGCTTCAACAGCGCGAGCAGCATGATTAACCTGAAACGAGATATCTGGTCTCGTATGCGTCGCTGCATATAGTAAACATCCAATAGCCTGTCGATAAGGGAATGGAACTCCAAATGTTTCATCGTTCGTTAGTTGATGTTTCCTAATTTGAACTTCTCCCGGAGTAGGGGCTTTGTTACAATTTTCCATGCCAAAACGGGCGAGCATATTACGAATATATCCCTGTTGATTTACATGAATACGTCCTAATCTTCGGTCAACATTTAGTTCCAAACCTAAGAAACAGGTTGGCTCTTCGATCTTTATCTCGAACGCAGCCCTCATGAAATCTAGCAATTCAGTCACAACGTTTTCTGGTTGTCCAGCAA
>NW_011627722.1:0-10430 GCF_000204515.1 Acromyrmex echinatior | reverse complement strand
TGCCATCCCCTATTTTCACTTCTTCCGGAGGATCCAATGCCTTTGATTCTACAAACCAATCACTATTACGAGTAATATGGCTGTACGCACCTGAATCACTGATCCACTCATCAATATCTCCTAATTGTTGTTTTGCTGACATTGCCACACGATTGCTAGACGAACGTCCTTCTGAGCTCGTGTCTTTCTTCTCGGATGGGCAGTCACGAGCAAAATGTCCAAAACCTTTGCAGTTGTGACATTGTAGCTTCTTTCGGTTCTTTTTCCAGCCTGCTTCCTTCTTACCTTTGAAAACTTCTCGGTCTTTCTGATCTTTCTGACCAGATAACGCTACACCATGATTTCCGGATGACGTCACGTTAACGTCACGTTCGACATCTAACAGTTTTGCTTGTAATTGTTCCACCGTAATGTCCTTCGTAGGACAAATCCGCCATACTTGCTTAAAGTTATCAAACTTTTGCGGTAGACCACGAACAATTTTTGTAATAATCATCTCTTTTTCGATGTTTAATTTTTGCGCTTGAGCTTATTTTCAATGAGCATAAGCCCTGAAATATACGACGTAATAGTCATATCGTCTTTCCAGTGATAGTCGTTGTATGCTTCCAATGCAGCTAGCTTCGTCGTGTTTGAAACCTCGTCATAATGTCCCACGAGAGTCTTCCACATATCAGCGGATGATTTACAGGCGACCACCAAATTAAAATGTGCATCATCAAGAGATTTACTTAACAAAGACCTCGCCAAGGCGTCCTTCTTTTTCCAATCAGCCAGTGGCATCCGTTGGTTGCTCTCTCGATCCATCAGCCACATCAAACACATCGTTTGCTTCGAGATGAGCCTGAATTTTAAAACGCCAACGAACGTAACTGCTTGAGTTCAGTAGACTTCAAGTTTATTTCCATCCTTGCAGATTCAAGCGATGTTACTTGGACCTTTGTCTTCCTTGCACACTATCACTCTCCTTTTTTTTTATTATTATTATAGCCGTTCACACTCCTGGGCCCATAACCTATTGGGATTTTTTCTTTGTTGCTGAATAAGATAAAAGACAGAGCTTGGTTTCTGGCGTGTGCGAACAATAATAAAAAAAAGGTTAGGTTAGTACGAGAAGAGTGCTCACGCCATCTGTCAGGTAACTGATATAATAATAAACAAGAAAACGTGATATACATATAGTGGGACTAACGGCATACAATCAACACATTCGAAAGAGTCCAGATAGATACACTCGGACATCTACTAGAAACTTCTTCCGGCAATAAATATTTACTAGTCATTGTTGATTGTTTTAATAAAGTAAAGGTAGAAGCTTTTCCTTTAAAGAATGTTAGGTCTAAAACTATTGCAGAAACATTCTTAAACCAAATTATTTCCAGACATGGAGTTCCTCTAGAGGTTCACATCGATCAGGGAAGAAATTTCGAGTCGAGAGTCTTCTGTGAACTGTCGCGCATATTAGGAATCAAGAAAACGAGAACAACCGTTCTGCATCCACAATCGGACGCGCAAGTGGAACGTCAACATCATACCATCTTAGACTATTTGGCAAAATTCGTTTCCAAGAATTAGGAAGATTGGAACCGATGGATCTCGCTGTATCTGTTGGTATACAGGTTTGCCAATGAAGCTACGGGAAAGAATCAGCAAAGCTGTATTTCCCTCAAAATCTTCGTTTGCTCTCGATTTATTACGTAGCAGTTTTCCTGAAACTGAGGAGGTTGATTTTCTTGAGGACTATTTAGGAAAGGTGAAAAGGAAATTAGGAGAGATTTATGAAACTGTAAGGAAAAGAATAGATATCAGATCTTTGCAAATAAAGTCCTGGTACGATCAAAGAGCCAGGTAAATCCATTTCAAAGAAAGGTAGAAGGTCTGATTGTATAATCCTCGGAGGAAAAAAGAAAGAATTCCAAAGTTACAGAACAATTGGGAAGGTCCATATTATGTAGTTATGAAATTAAGCGACGTTGTCTTACACTGTATTCGCAAGTCAAACAAATATAAAAATAAAGTAGTACATTCGGATAGGCTAGCACTTTATGCGGAAAGACAATCAGGTTCATAATTATAATGTATATAATGAGAGTAATAAAATCGATGCTAAGTACGATATAAGCTGCGCGATAATGACTTTTTCAATTACAGAGTTCGAGAGAGAGAGAGGGAGGGAGGGAGCGAGAGTCTTGAGATGGAATGAGTGATACGGAAAAAGGATCGGAGGACCCGTCGGCTACGTCGAGAAGGAGTTCATCAGCGATTCTTAGAAATGAGAAATATCAACGGTGGCTTCTCAACAGAGGCGGGCAAAAGCGGTTTTTCCGCGGGACAGTGGGCAAATGCCGAAGCGAGAATTGAGAGCAAAGGTACTGCGGTATAGTCGGATTCCATCCCTCCCCCTCTTACTCATTCGAAAAAAGAAGAACCAAGTACTCAAGACTTCAAGAGAAGAGGCAAGAAGATCCTAGAGTTTCTTTCGCGAAAATGAGGGGATGCCCAAGCGAGTTCCGTTCTTCCGGAGGATTAGCTATTCCTCCGGGGAGAAGTTGAAGAAGAGTCCTGTTCAGAAGGGAAAAGGATTTAGGAAGTCTCAGGCACGAAGAATTGGGACCAGAGCTCCAAAAGACTGTAGCAGCAGCACAGGAGCGGAAGCTGGTCGAAGGCTCTGAAATTCTTTGAGATGTTGAACTAAAAACCTTGAAGAAGCTGTGATTGTTGGGACGACAATCTTAAAGAAGGGGGGCAGTGTTATGTCCGTGTTTTACCAACACCCGTGGTGTAGCGAAGAGCACGCGTTGCCGAGACGATTAGGCATTCGTCTGTCTGAACAACAAGATTCGTCAGATTTGGATGTGAGTTGTCAGCGCGTATGGATGTATTTCTTGAGTGCTCCATTTATCTTTCGCGGTGTTCTATTCACGCTTCTTGTTCTTTTTCTTAACATTCGTGTTGTTCATTTCTACTTCGGGAATGCGTGTGCGCGTCCGCGAGCGCGACCTCGTAAATCGGCCGTGTAGGCGCAACAATATTTTTTCATAACAAATTATAAACTATAGATAGACGTTTCGTATGTAAGCTAACCGTTGTGCTGTAAGCATTGTATTATTTTCGTCACAATTTTATACATATTATTGAGAATTTTTTGGATGAAGGATAATTGTGGAATTTGCGACTTCCATACAAATGTTGGCCACGGTTGTTACAAGATAATAAAAAAAGAAATGTATAACACAAGCAATGTATTCTTGACAAGCATATTCTTATAATGAAACTATTGTCAAAAGGAGCCGAATGAGGATGAAAAATGGAACAGATGTGGATTTAGCAAATCGGCGAGTTATATTTCTAACTATGATAATTGCAGATTTTCACCGATTCAGCAAAGTGAGTAACATAAAAGCAAGAATTAATTACACTCTTAAGTGATAATTCTAACGATATGTTATATTACTATATATTTCTAACTGCGATAATTGCGGATGTGATTTAAGATAATGATAAGGCAAATTTAACGACAAATATTGTTTACAAGCAATATTGACGATGACCTAATAATGATTGAAACGTCTATAGTCTATAGTCTGTTATGAATAAATATGTTTAAAATAATCGCAATAAGAACCAATATTGGCTTGAGTACTTTCATTGAATATACATTGATTTTAATTGAATATACATTGACATTTCGGCTATTGATTTTAGCCATCCTCAGAACAATATTAAATCCTACTTTAATATATATTTTCTCCCTATGGTACTCCTTAATCCAAGAATAATGTTATGTCCATTGTACATGAATCCTTGGGAAAGCACGATCTTTGGTCCACGAAGTTACCTTGCTCCTTGGCCGAGATATTGAGCTTAAACTACCGATATCAAACAATGTTAAATTTGGTAACTCATAAGACCAAAAACTATTCTCATAATTCCGTGCACTACCGCTCAGTCACAAAAATCCATAATTAATGATGGAAATCGTCAGATACAGTAAATTAAAATGTTACAGTAAATTAAAATGAAATAGAGACGTCACTCTTTGACGATCAATTTTATAATAAACGAATTTTTGTCAAGACAACTAAAGAACATACAATGGTATTGACATACATGTATTAAAACATAAAGGCTAATTTACAATCTGTTAAGAATATCGATATACGAACGTTCGAAGGCAAATTTACAATTTATTAAGAATATCAATATATGATCGATCCAGCCATCAGTGTCCTTTTTTAAATTAAGACTGTTCTTCTGACTATTAATATTTATTATTTCAGAAACTAAATGTTTGTAGTAACTCTTTACATCCAGAATCTTTATATCATTTCAATCAAAGTCATAATTGTGATGCATCCTATGTTCAGAAATAATGAAAAAGGATTTCTACGAACATTATTCCGATGTTTAGCAACTCTCGTTTTCATTTTTCTGTCAGTCTGACCTACATATGATGTATCACAATCCCTGCAGTTGAACAACAAGTAAACTACATTCTTCTTTTTTCCATTGGGTGATGGATTTTTATGTACTTTTTTAATGAACTTGTTTAATTTGTTCAAACTAAAGAAGGATACTCTCACTACACTTCCATTAATATAAAAAGTTTTTGAATCTTTCCGAATGTTTTGTACATATGGAATAGAAAAACCATTTCATTTTATGTTTTTTTACTGATTATTATCAGAATCATTATTTGTACAATAATTGGATTTTCTTAATAAGAAATTTTATCCTTTTACTAATCGTCTTTAAAATAAAATTTATGGGGATAATCATTGTTCATTAAAATTTTTATAATCCCAAGTTTAAATTTTGTTCTTGAAATTCTGAATGCGAAAGAAAAAATACTTTGTCCACTAAGCCCAATATTATATCTTTCTTTTGAGACAATGAGTGCTAAGAATAAAAATTAAGAAATCTCCCCGAAAAACTAAATTTTTAGTTTTTTTAACTCTGAAACCAATCAAACTTTAATTTGTTACATATGTAAATGGAGATATCCAAAAATTAATTTTACTTCCTGCTATTTCTACGAAAAACTCTAACCTCGGATGGAATGAGTTAAATAATTTAAGAATATTTTCAGTCTCAGATGTAGGGAGACAAATGAGAATATCATTCACATATCTAAAATAAAACTGTACATGGATATCATACTTACTCAACATCCATTGTTCCAATTCTTGCATTACTAAATCTGAAACCACTGGAAATAATGGTGAACCCATAGGGGTACCAAACTTCTGCTTGTAAAGATGACCATCAAAAGAAAAATATGTCAAATCAAGAACTAATTTAACTGCAGCCAAGAATTTTTTTTGATGGCGAGTGTGGTGTAGCAGACAGTGTACTGATCTAATATACTAGAAATCCCGGGTTCGATCCCCGGCAGAACTGAAAAATTTTTATACACTTGTAACTTCTCTCGGAAGGCAATGGCAAACCGAATAGTATACTTGCCCAGGAAACCTCCCTACCAAAAATTGCCGTTCGGAATCAACATTTAAACTGTAGGTTTAAATAATCCATATACGTTGTGTACAATCAGTGTACGCGCGAAAATATATGAGAGGGAGGCGCCTACGCGCTGAGATAACGTATGGCACTTGAAGACTGAAAAATTTTTTTTTGGAAATCTTACAATTACTAGAAATGTAATTCCATCTTTTATCTATTAGTTGCAATTGCAACTAATGCAGTCGGAATGTTAATAAATAAGGATATTACATCCAGTGAAATTAAACAGTAATCCGGATTTATTTTAATATCTTTGAATTTTTTGAGCTCAAAGCTGTTATTAACGAAACTTGAAGCTTTCAGTACCCTCTTGATGATCACCTCAAGCAGAAAAGTCGCTAAATTATATAACGGACTGTCAATAGAAGAAATGATAATGCGATATGGGCAATTAGGCTTGTGGAAGGCTTTAGGTAATACGCATACGCCTTTGGAAGAATGCCGTCACTACAATATAATTTTCTATAAGTAGCTTGAGAAATATATTCTAATTTTTTCCATGAATAAATTCTTTAATTTATTAATAATTCTAGTCAACGGATCTTTGTCAATTCTTATATAAGCAAGTTGAAGCATCTTGTAACATAAGATTCACATTTTTGAGATATTATCTCTGTCTAAAATCTCAGTTATGTTACCTTTATCAGTCTTAGTAAAAATAATATTATAATTACTTCATAAAAATTTCTTAGTTTTATAAGTTAAGTTCGACAATTTAAAAATAAAAAAGAACTCTTTTTGAAATTGAAACCGCAAAGGTTATTAATAACCGGTAATGACTTATTTCTAATTATATTATGAACTGATCCTTGTAATTTTTATAACTTAGAAAATCATCGAACATACATATAATAAATATTAAAAATTATTACTCTAAGCTAATCTTACATACTTATTAGTGCGTTAAAATATTACGGATCGAAATAAGTATTCAATCAGAAGTCCAAAATATAAAAGTGTGTTTTATTAAATTCTTCGGTTATTGTCAAGAATCTGGGTCAGTCACAATTTCATAAAAAACCGACAGTTCGATCGAGATTTTCATCAACGACTATCCTATTATTTTGCATAATTAAATGTCAAATTATTTAATATAAGATTAAATGAGTAATATAATTAGATGATGAGGAAGAAGTTACAATGATTTGTTCAAACTTATGTTAATTTACAGAATAGTCTATTGAATTAAAATAAAAAACTGTCTGTATAATAAAACAGCTATTGATTGTCAGACGTTTTGGAAAAGATCAAGTATGTTAAAATAAGATCCGTCCAACTCAATCCAACAACTCAAAGTATCTTTCATTAAATTTATGCCGTTTTTTTTGTTTTTTTATGTGAATCATTTCCGAAATGGTTCTTTTTCGGAAATTTGTCTCATGATTTAAAATTTCGACATTCTCTAATCAAAACTATGATTTGAACCAATAATTTGTTTCGTGACCACTGAGTGTTTAGACTGATCTAATCTTATATTATTACGATGTTCTTTGATTCTAATTTAAAGCTGTCTTTTAATTTGTCCAACATAAGAGACATCATAATCATTGCAATTAATTTTATAAATTACATTGTTGTTTTCTTGATGATTTTGTCATTATCTTTGTAACAGATATATTGAGAAAATTTAAACAATGATTTTCCTCGTATTCCACTGTAAATTTAAGTCTCTTATGTTGATTATTAAATGTGTCTTATTGAATGTTTCATATGTGGAAAATCATATCCACAGGAGCAATCATAAATATGTCGTCAACGTATTTATAATAAACTGAGATGTGGCAACCGAGAAAATTTGAAACCTTCTCTTCCAAATCAATATAATGATATTGGAAATAATCAGGGATAGAGGAGAGCCCATAGGTGTGTCATAAATTTGCACTTATAAATAATTCCATTAAATGTAAAATATGTAAATGTCGAAACAAAGTTTATCGCATTAATAAAATCATCTTATTTTTATAACACATCCTAGTTTTATGAAGTCTCATCTATTACGATGCTGTCTATCGCGAGTTCTAGCGGGATATTTATGAAAAGAGAAATCACATTCAAAGAAATCATTTCTTCTGATACATCTATTATCATTCCAGCTAAAGATTTGTAAAGTTCAAAGCTATTTTTTATCTGACTTTTTATAGGAAGATACTTTTAAAAATAATGTTTTGTAGGAATTTAGTTATTGAATGTAAGGACGTGTTTATAAAAGACATAATAATCCTAAACAGAATACTGTCTTTTTTTATCTTAAATAAATTTTTGGTAGACTTAAGTCACTAGATAGGAGACTAATAAGTTCTTTGTTTGAGATAATATCTTTGTTGTGCCAATTTTTTAATATATTGTAGTTGTCTTTCTATCGTTAATGTCGGATTTTTTTTAACTACTCAATATGTCCCATATGGGGTTGCCAGTCCCCCATTGGGCGCTTCCCCAGGTGGCAGATTGGGGACTGCTCGCCAGTTTGCTGGAGGGTACTATAGAAATAAAATACCCGGAGTGGACCAAATCTGGCAATTGTACTGAACAATGGACAAAGCAAATTCCAAATCTTTCAAAGGAAAGATTACCCCTGGTGGCAGCCCAGGTTCTTGCCTGGAAAATCAGAGACTGACCTCAAGGATTCTGGGGGAGGCCAACCATTGCTTATAATAAATAAAGATCTTAGAGAAAAGAGCAACTCGTCTGACGAGTTGGGAAACCTTAAAAAGAGGAACATAATGTTTATCAGAGAAAATCAGACCTTGCAGGATAGAATAAAATTTCTTGAGACAAGACTTGCAAACTTGGAGAAACGGAAAGAATCTTACCACACAGACGAGAACGAATTTGAATCTTCCAGGAAGGAAGAACCAGAAATTCCTAAGGGGTAATATGATTCGATTCTTCAATTTAAGAAGGCCAAGAAGAGAAGTCTCTAATTCGCCAAAAACCATGGATTGATTTCCAGGTTCTAATCTTTCCTCGAGACTTTATCTATATTTGTCAACAAACTCGTCAAAGAAATCGCTCCCTTTCCTATCTATATTATGAACTCAACGACATCAACAAAGTAACTAGGGAACTACAAGAACTTGAATTTAAAGGGAAAATAACTTCTCTCCCATCCCATGATGTGAAAATCAACTGTTTCAATAGTGAAGAGTATCATAAAATTACTACATGCTTAACTCAAAAAATAAATTAGGGAGACAAATTGGCATATTTTTTCTGATAAAAATACTCGCCCTTTTAAGGTTATGACTAAAGGTCTTGATCTCTCCACGAACACTATAGTTTATTTGAAAACAAAAGACTTTAAAATTAAATCGGTTCCAACATACTCAAGACAGAGGACGGAGAAAAAAATGATAAAACCTCAAGTAAGGTTTAGACTTCATGCTCACCTTTAATAACTTTGCATAATAATGCAATAATGAAACACTGCATAACAATGCATTTGAAAAAATAACAGAAATATTATAAAAATTAGTCTTGATTAAATGGATAAATTGAATAAAATGAAATTCGATATGTTCGAAAACGAGCTAGCCAAACTCAAGAATAAATAATGGCGGGATCCAATCGTATAACAACTTGGAAATCTTTTTAGAAAAACAAAAAATAGATGTATGTCTCATATCGGAAACTCATTTCATCGAAGTATCACATCTCAAAATGCTTTCAAAATATATTATACTTTACATCCTTTCAATAGCGCTTGTGGAGGAGCTGCTGTCATTATCTGTGATAATATTAAACACTTTGACGAATCTAAATTTCTTCTAAAAGTATCCAAGCGTCCACCGTCATGCAATGTAAAAGACATAAATTCTCAGTCTCTGCAATTTATAATCCACCTAGACATAATATAAATAAAAAAGAATACGTTATGTTTCTTCAGATAACTTCTTTACTGCTGGCGGCGATTTCAACGCTAAGCACACGTACTGGTGCAGCAGATACATTTCTGCAAAAGGCAAAGAGCTGCCGCAGGCCGGCAAGTCCTTAGATTGTACATTTTTATCAAGTGGTAGCCCTAGCTATAGGTCCACCGACATTAACAGGCATCCAGATATAATTGATTTCTTCATCAAAAGTCTGTCAATCAATTACGTAGGCAAATCAATAAGTACCTGTGTTTCAAGACAGGCGACGTTGCTGATGCAAGTTGACATTATTATCGTGTACTACCATCTTTCAAACGACACCATATAAAATTTCAGAGTGATTCATTCAATATTTTGCATGAACTTGGGAATGAAAAAGCTGTCAGCCCGATGGGTGCCGCGATTGCTCACAGTGCACCAGCTCATTCCTCCGCAGTAGCCAAATTGGTCGAATTGCGCTACAAATTGCTGCCGCATCCACCGTACTCTCCGGATTTAGCCCCCTGTGACTTCTTCTTGTTTCCAAACTTGAAAAAATGGCTCGATGGAAAGAAATTCACGTCGAATGAAGAGATCATCGCAGAAACAGAGGCCTATTTTGCAGAGTTCGACAAATCGTATTTTTCTGAGGGGTTAAAAAAATGGTAGAAGCGTTGGGAAAAATGTATCCTCCTAAAAGGGGATTACGTTGAAAAATAAAAAAAATTTTTGTGAAAAGCTTGCGTCTTCATTAGTAACACGGATACTTATCGATTTGCCCTCGTATATCAAAGTGGAATCTAGTATCTTAGTTTAGACCACACCCCGATCATTTTGACACTTAATAATTTAATTATATACAAGGAGCCTAGTCCCTATTTAACCAACAATAAGACGGACTGGAAAAATTATTCTTATTAACTTGAAGAGAACATTATCCTCAATGTTCCGCTCAAAATACGAAAACAAATCGAAAATAAAGTGAAATTATTTACTGCTCTGTTTCAACAAGCAACCAAAGAAAATTCTCCGATTCTGAAAATGACTAAAACCTGGAATAAA